>JABFYK010000028.1:15802-54639 GCA_018849495.1 Termitomyces sp. T123_Mx157
CATATGATCAACGCACCACATGCCTCGAACCTTTTCTTCGTCTATCTTCTGATCACGCCGCTTCCCCGGCACGCATATCTCTCAAAATCCTCGAGATGCGGTGTTTCCGCCCCACAGAAGCCCCACTTCCCTCTTGGCCGCCATGCCCTCCGAGCTCAAAACCCTCTACGAAGAACAAGGTTTTGTCATCGTCCCCGGCCTGATCCCTAGCTCCTCACACGAGCAGAAACTACGTGAAGCCTGCGATCGCGTCGTATTCCTCACCCGCGAAGGCAAATGGCCACATCGCAGAACTGTCGGGAAGCAGTTCCCACCTTTCGGTGACGATAACCCTGATTCGTGGGGCGTTCAGCATGTTATGCACCCGGAACTTGGCGAGCCTGTGTTTGCAGAGTGGTATACTTCGCAGAAATTATTGGATGTTGTTGTGGAGTTGCTTGAGTGTGGAGAGGAGGATTTGGAGATGGGTCAGTCGCTTCGCGAACTTTCATCGAGCTTACCAGCTGAAGTCTGGTCTAGAGCTGTTCAATCTTCTGATCAACCCGATGGGACATAATTTCGCGCTTCGTTGGCATCGTGACGATGTCAGTGAAAAAGCGAGCGAAGAAGAGGAACGCGAAGCTCTGCAGAAATGGCACTTCGGTGTATGTCATTTTACTTGAAAAGGTGTCGTATTGTTGACGCCACATTTTCGTTCAGGTCCAATGGAACACGTACGAGCGCATTCTACGGATTGTGTCCTACACGAACTAACGTTTCTGGTAGTGCTCTTTATCGTGACTCTTGTCTGTACATCGTACCGGGCTCACATCGAACAGCCCGAACGCCAGAACAGCGCAAGTACAGCGAGACCATGGAACCCCCCAGCAACCCTCTCGATATGCCCGGTGCTGTACAACTGACGCTTCAACGTGCGTAATTCACCTTGAAGTTTAGCTTAATTTCATAATTCATTCTATCCCAGCCGGCGAGTCCGTCTTCTATAACTCGAACATCCTCCATTGTGCAACGTACAACTGTACAGAAAAACGCGCAACATTACATGCTACTATGGGTAACGTGAAAGGAGGGTCTACGCGTGCACGAAATATTCTTCAGCATGGTCTGGATTGGATGAAAGAAGGCGCATTGATCTTTAGTATCGAAGGTAGATCCTTCTACCATGGTCTATTCCTACTTATACGTCTTGGTAACAAGTGACATTACTCATGCTCAAATTTGATCTCTAAGTACTTCACTCCTCACCGAAGGACAGAGGCACAGGCAGCAAGCGAGTCTCCGAGAGCCTCCTAGCGCTTAATGTGGTAGAGGCCAAACCTTGGCAGAATTTGATTGGTAATGGTCGGACGACTTGAAGCCGACATGAAAATCGCTGCTTCATATCGATTCTCTATCACTACTCACTCATCGGGGTCATTCAAGTCGATGTCTTTATCGATCCTAGTAAGAGTACAGAATACTTATATGGCTCAGGATTGACATTTGGCATTACAGTAAAACTCCGATTGTTCTGTTTGTACCTACACCCAATTGTCATGTAGCAAATGCATATGTAAACGATCACCGAATTCTCTTGCACAAAATCTGTGAGTGGAAAGTATGTATCACGTTCCTTCTGAGGACTTGGAAAGCACTGCCTCCCGGGCCGGAGAGCCGGCTGCAGTGATTCGGCAAAGTCCGGACTCGTTGAAGGACACGAATGGAACCCGGATAGTACTACTACCACTCATTCCTTGAAATGTTGACAGCTTGAGCGCTAATTGACGTCTATGGTTGATCACTCTCTGTAAAAAAGTGGTCCCCGTGAACTCGAGATGGTGAGATTGTTGCATGCTATATCCAACAATGAGAACTCCGTTTTTTTTCTGTTCTCTTTTGGCACCTATCAACTTTTCAAGTATAGAGGTCTCTGAAAACTTCTGAATGCTCTTAAACTAGCCTACCATGCATGATATGGTATAAGGTGCGACTCAATCACCGTTTTCAAGTTTGCAGTGCTCATCCCAAATTGATGACATACGCTCTAGTCTTCTTCATCTTTCACGCGGCTATCACGATTTCGTATGCCGTGTTATCAACCGGTTGTGAATATAAGTGTTGGTTTTCTATACCTGGGCCATTTAGATGCCCAACTTTGCTGCGATTGGACGTCTCGATCCATGGTTACGTTCAAAAGTTTCTAAACTGACTCATATAGTGCAAAGTGCTTTTGAAATTTTTCAATCTGGGTTTTTGGCTCCCACTCGTTATCACCCCGTTTTATAACTAATGACAATGAGTCTAGGACGTTTCAAAGTCTCGATCACCGGATGCAGGTCTCCTTGAAAACGCCATCACGTGTTCCACGCGTCATCCAAACGCAAACCCATCGTTTTGCTTCCTCGATTTCAATTCTGCCTCACCATGAGAGCGACAGAAATCTTTTCGATCTTCGTTTTTATCAAATCCTTTGAAAAGATCTCCATCTGTCCCGGATTCACGCCCTCCTTCATGTGCAGTGGCATCGTCTCCTTCCCTACTTCACTCGTACCCTCCGCCCTTCTTGACATCCTTTCTCCTTCCCGCCTACCTGATAATCAGTCGAGTATTCACACTGATGATACCTCCGCTCCTCTTGTCATCAACTTTTCCGCTCCAGTCATTAACGCCCCGACATGCAAATTCTACATCTCCCAAATCGCCCGTCCCAGGTTCAGCCCCGTTCCTGTTATTCCACCCCGCCCACAGCCAATCTGCCTCAATAGGCATCTCAACCCGACATTTGAGGTTCCCGGCCTTAAATCACCGTGGATTATCGCCCCGCCTTTCCCTCCGCCCTCAGAACTATCGTTTCCCTCATTATCAATATCGCCTTTTCCCCATCTGCCTGAAAAGCTGGAAAACAAAGGCGGAAGTATTTGGTTGCCACTGATGTTCACACTCGTCTTGGTTTCATCCATCTGGAACTTCTACCGTGCTGTAAGTCATCTTTCCGCCTTGGCGTGTTCTTTTTGTTGATGTTATCCAGCATCCTTGTCAATCTCGTCGCTGTACCGTGTACCACTCGGCGTCTCAGGTGGCCAGTGATCCGGCTAGTGTTTCATTATGGTCACAGCCAAGTGCTCTTGCTTTTGAGTACAGGAAGGCGAATTCGAGGCAACGCGTCATTCAACCCCATGTATACATCTCCGTTTTACCCTCCTTGCCGGCTCTCGCTACATTACAAGGGAATGGAAACGTTACTTTCATTGCCGACGATAACAGCGCAGTGTCTTCCCCCATTCTTCCCTTGAGTCCGCCACCACTACCGCTCCCTCTGCCCATCCTCGTTCCGCAACCGGTGCGGCGTTACATCTCTCCTCTTGTTGATAATGATCGGTCTTCTCCACCTCAATCTACTCCCCCTGCCTCGCCCTTCTGTCGTTCGTTCAACGAGTCTGCGGCATCGGAGAGTGATTTGCGCGCGCCTGTTTCTACACCTGCTCCATTATCTAACTCAGCTCCATCTCTACAATTGAATGAAGAAAGAAGTTTGGCTTCGTCCTACTGGGCGCCGACTCCTGCCCTTGCCCTTGTTCAATCTCAATCAGATCTCCATGCAGCTCCCTCGACACTCTTGGATACCCAAAGGGGCTTAAGCTCATCTCGTTGGGCTCCAAATGCTTTTACTCTGTCACCACCTTCGCTCGCTCGGAAAAAACGTGTTCACACCCGGACTCTGAAAGTCACGCGTGTCAATCCGATACTGTTACCACCGAGAACTAGAACATCAACTGCATCTTTGCCTGTTCGATTCAAAACACTCCGCGAATCGTCAACTTCCTCGCTCTCTTGGTCAGTCGGGGATCCCAAGTCAACTGACTTTGAAGAATCTGCTGAGTACGAGAACACGCCTGTCTCTGCTGTTAGTCTTCCACCATCTGAGCTTTCGGGTTCAATCTGGGTAACAACATCACCTCTTCCGCGAGTAACGTTACCCACTCCTCCGCCGAGTACGAAGAAAGCTCTAGGTAAGTAATCCAGTACTTTTCTACCTGCGATTCTTAATGCCTGAAAAGGTTTTGCGCAATTGAATGAAGAAAGAAGTTTGGCTTCGTCCTGCTGGCCGCCGACTCCTGCCCTTGCCCTTGCCCAATCTCAATCAGATCTCCATGCAGCTCCCTCGACACTCTTGGATACCCAAAGGGGCTTAAGCTCATCTCGTTGGGCTCCAAATGCTTTTACTCTGTCAACATCTTCGCTCGCTCGGAAAAAACGTGTTTGTACCCGGACTTCGAAAGTCACGCGTGTCAATCCGATACTATTGCCACCGAGAACTAGAACATCAACTGCACCTTTGCCTATTCGATTCAAAACACCCCGCGAATCGTCAACTTCCTCGCTCTCCCGGTCAATCGGAGATCCCAATTCAACTGACTTTGAAGAGTCTGCTGAGTACGAGAACACGCCTGCCTCTACTGTCAGTCTTCCACCACCTGAGCTTTCTGGTTCGATCTGGGTGACAACATCACCTCTTCCGCGAGTAACGTTACCCACTCCTCCGCCGGGTACGAAGAAACCTTCAGGTAAGCAATCCAGGATTTTTCTACCTGCTATTGTTAACGCCTGAAAAGATTTTGCCTCACTTTCTGAATCAATCTGGGCACCAAAGCCGTCAGAAGACGTCTCTACATCTTCTGTCACTCCTCCGCCCGCTGAGAAGGTGTCAGGTCCTCAAGACTCGATTTGGGTTATCTTACCTGATATCCCGGAGGTTGTTCCACCTGTATCAGTGTCCATGTCGTTGCCCAGTCCTCCACCGAGCGTGAAGAAGACTCAAGGTAAGGAACCTGGTGCATCCCTACCTGCTATTATTGAGAAGCCTTTTCAAGCTCTGTCCTTGCTTTCCGAGTCCATTTGGGCGCCGAAGCCGTTAGAAACAAGTGCCGAGGGCCCTGCGCCCATTACTCCTCCTTCACCCGTTGAGGGAAAGGTGTCTGATCTCCAGGATTCGATTTGGGATGCGACACCTAATAGTTTAGAAGTTACTGAACACATATCAGTACAGGAATTGGACACGCTACCATCAGCCACTCTCAAGATGGCTTCAAAGCCACCGGCCTCGCTTTCCGAGTCTATCTGGGCTCCAAGGCCACGGAAGATGATTGTCGAAGACAATGTTGGACCCGTTTTCACGACTCTTTTCACAAAAGAAAACAAGACGTCAGGACTTCAAGCTTCAATTTGGGCGACGGTACCCGATGTCCAGGAGACTCTGCACATGCCAGCATCTGTATCACCGTCTACCCCTTCGTCGAGTCTGAAGGAGACTCTGGATGAGGAATTAATCGCACCGTCCTCGCTCATCACCGAGACGTCTTCAGTTCCTTCAGCTTCACTTTCTGAGTCAATCTGGGCTCCGAAGCCCGCGGAAGAAAGTGTCTAGGATTCCGCCATCGAGACACCTTTAAAACCATTGAGTTCGCTATATCAGTCGGTTTGGGCACCAGAGTCAACAGAAGTGATTGTAGACGATGCTGTGCCGATTGTCATGCCTCCACCTATCGAGAAGGTTGTGGGGCTTCAGGGTTCAATCTGGGCCTTTCCACCTGATGATCCAGAGATCGTCGATCCCACTCCAGTATCTGAAACTTTGCTCAACCCTTCACCGAGTGTGAAGAATATTTCATCACTGCTGTCCCCAACCATTGAGGCTTCCTCCCAGGCATCATCCTCTCAATCGGTCTGGGACCCAGAGCCGATGGAAGAAATTATAGAGATTGTCGTTCTACCTGCCGTCTCACATCTGTCTACTGAAGATGATGAGACGCCAGGACTTCGAGATAAGATTGATGTGCCAAACGTTGCTGAACTTACACCGGTACCTGCCGCTGTCGCATCGCCGTCTATTGAGAAAATGCCAGGACTTCAAGTTTCAATCTGGGCTACGACGCTGGACGTTCCAAAAGTTACCGAATCGACATCGGGATTTGCATCGTTTCCTACTCCTCCGCCAAGCGTCAAGAACTAATTTAATTTAGGTATCTTTTCACGGATACGTGCCCATGTATCGCTATCATCTCTACTCCATGTACTACAACCCTATACACCAGCTTTGCCTACTTATACCTCCACTGTAACTATATAGCACTTGTATTATACTATGTACCAACTTCAAAAGAGAATAATAATATCCCCTTCGCTCTGATCTGACACCGCCAAATTATAATCATCACGTCAAGCACAGAAGTGTTATGGGCCTGGGGCAGGACAAAGCAACCGTGACAACTGTAACATGGGTCATGCATTAAGAAGTGCCAGGGCCGCTCAACTTTCCCTCGACTCATAACTACTTTCCTCAAACGTATTTTCACGTCTCTGTACACACATACAAGACATACTTGTGCAACAAGAGCTTTCATGTACGTCATATCGATTTCCGTTCTGCTCAGGATCTGTCGGGGTATTAATTCAACGGTAATCATCAGCTTCTGGCTTAGCGTAGCTACCGGTTGAGTAGCAACTCGGTCGTTTTGCCCATTTCGAAGGACAATGCTGAATGGTTGCTTTGACCCATCACACAGGAGGGGTCTATTTGTTTAGATGATTACAGGGACCTTCCTCATTTCTGAGTGATATAAGTTGGAGCCAGGATGGATACCCTAGCTACTTGGTTCCTCTCGATATATTACTCGCATCATTTCCATGAAGGAGTCCATTGGTGAGTCTATCGCGTCTCTTTTTTCTCCGTTCCCTTTCGTTGAAGCGCATATATTTTTGTCTGTTAGAGGAACTTGCAGCTACTTTCCAACACCTCAGTCTCGACGACCACTTAGTCGATCCGATCCGACTCATGCGTCGTCCAGCTCCACGATCTCCCTTGTCAATGGTACAACATAAACCAAAACCACTGGAAGTCAAGAACTTCAGCCAACTACCCATGGACATCCTCTATACCTTGTTCCTCTCCATAAAGACAGCCGAACCCGAAAAATCACTCCATACAATTGTCGTGGCTTCGCATGTGTGCAAGTGTTGGAGGGCCGTTGTCATCGGCGCTCCTTTGCTCTGGACATACGTACGAGTCTCTTGGACCTCAGGTCCTCGTAACCACATCAGCGTTGTAACAAGTCTTCTCAAACGCTCCCGACATCTCCCCATTACCCTGCACTTTGATATCGGAAGTCTTCAGAAAATCGAATCCTGCCCTCTCTCTTGGAAAAAAGTCTTCTCACTTCACAGCCATCGCGTTCAAGAATTGGTGATGTCACTCTACAACTTTGTCAATTATCGACTCGTTGTGTACATGTTGATACTCCCTCTTAAATTCTCCGCCATGACTTCCTTTTATCTGGACATGAAGGGTCCGAATCGAACGCGAATTTCTGCTTCCGTCAAGCCACGCGAGCAAGTACTTGTCCCTCAATGTCGTCCACAGCCGGTCGTACAGCCAGTCGTACAGCCAGTCGTACAGCCAGCCGTACAGCCAATTGTACAGCCGGTCGCACAGCCAGTCGCACAGCCAGTCGCACAGCCAATCGTACAACATATCGTACACCCAGACACACGTCGCTACATAATGTTTCATTACCTTGATTGGCTAATGTTGCCTTTCCAGATCACATCCCTCTCCTTGAAATGTGCCGTGATAACGTTCCGCGAACTTATCCCGATTCTCATTGCGTGCCGGTCGACTCTTGATCATTTGGAATACTATGCCTCAAATTGTCTTACTGATTGGGTGTCTGGACAAGCTCCTAAGCGCTTCACCCTTCCCGTACTTACGTCGCTTCACATCGGATATGGATGTACGGATCCTGCTTTTTGGCTTGTTTCGCGGTTGGATTTGCCCCGTCTATCTTCGGTAATGCTACACGACTTCAGACGCTGCCCAGAGGCTGGACTTCCGCCTCTTATACCTGAGAAAGTCGAACCGAACTGGACCGACGCCTACGACGTCTTGATGATTCTGATGCGATCTATAACGATCACCAAACTCACATTTCGCGGTGTCGAGTGTTTTTCGAGCAGCTTTGAAGAGGTGACAGAACCACTGCACGCTCTTTTTCAAGGTCTCAAGTCCTTGACACTCATCAAGTGCGACAGCCAATTCCTCCATATCCTTCGTAACATCACCTTGGAATCTTCTTTCCAAGCTCTGGAGAGATTATCGGACCTTGCCATCACGTGCTACGACTACTCGATTGTCCTTGAATATCTGCGGTTACGGGAAGCACGTGGATTACCTCGCTTGAACACACTTTCAGTCAATTCCAGAATGGCTATTCTTCGCCACTTCACCAACGACTTTGTCTCTAACTTTCATGTACGGGGGACGGCAAAACGCAAACCACGACAAGACATCACTTTCTCCCATCCTTACCTTCGGCAGCCCCGGCCTCGGCGTGTCAATAATAAGGTTCGGGGATTTAATCCTCGGCAAGATCCTGCCTTCCACTCCATATAATTTGATTCATTCTCTCATTCTCCCCTGTCCTTTACGTATATCTATGTTTTTCCTATCGTCTGCTTTCCCTATCGTCTGCTTTCCCAGCTTTCTGCCGTTCCTTGATGTCTCATAGCACTGCTTTCATGTTCCAGCTCATTGTCTGTCCCTAGGTAGTATCACATAATATGTACATTGTAGATAGTAATAATATATGGAGATTTCGTCACGCCGACGCGTTACAAGAATGAGTTGTTTAGAGTGACCGTCACGCCGTCGCTTTCTTCTCGTCCCACTCTACGCGCCTTGTACCGCGCCTGCGGCCCTTTTTATCTGTAAACTCGCTCTTTTTTTTTATCTCGAGCACAACTTCGATGTCTCAGGAGCCTGAAGAAAAGCCCAAGCTCAACCTGAACATAAGTTATAATGGAAATCGTTCGTTGGCCTCCTGCACAACTCGAGACGTGCTATTGATTGTCATCTCGGGGTCATTCTGAATAGAAATCACAGTCAAAGTCAAAGCGAATATGAAGTTCTCGAAAATATTTGCTGCTGCTGAGGTGAGTTCTTTTTGTTGAACGATCTATGACGCGATTGATTGTGTCATTCGGCGTACACGTAGCAAAAGTTCCAAAAGGAAGCAGGCTAGTGTTAACGTGACCTTGAGGGCCTAGATGCAACTCTGACAGATTTGCTGCTTTCTCTTGGCGTAACAGGCACATTTAAATTTACATTCGAGGGCCAGCGTTTACAACCCGACGACACACCAGCTTCCGTAAGTCACTACACTGATCCTTTGTTCAAATCCCCTGATGAATCGTCACTTTAGCTCGGTATGGAGGATGGAGATCAGATCGACGCTTTCCTAGAACAAGTGAGCCATGATTTTGTCTCGTCATTCATACCGATTCCGACTTCAATTTCCATCAGCTCGGCGGAGGATTTTGGCTGGCCCGGGATTCATGATATCATGCAACTATTTCTGTTATGAACTATACACTGTACTCTATCTGCCAATCTAGTATCTCTATCGGGAGGACCGGGTGTTTATTGCGGCTCAGTTGTCTATCCCATCTTACTACTATAGTTTCCATGTTACTCTATTCATATTATTCCCCCCGAACACGGTTTCAAACATCAGGATAATATCTACAGGCTTTGCGTACCCTCGTGATCAGAGGTTCTAGATCAATCTGAGTTTTCTTCAAAATACGAGTCCAACTTATGTCTCCAAAGTTACCCCCAAACACAATATGATACTTATTATTGTAAGCAATCTCAGATCATATCTTCTCAAAGGTTTTCCAGCTACATATTCATAAGTATGCGTTTGATATCAATTATGTAATGGGTCAGATGAAAACACCCCAGCCGACCGAGTCATCTGAGTCTCCTTCATGACAACCATTGAGGAATACGGCACAAACTTCTGCTTCCCAGTGAAAGATCTGTAAAGTGAACGTGTAAAACTGACTCCTTTCCTCGTAAATCTCTTTCTCACTCTGACAATGGGCCTCGAGACTATCGATTTACATTTCTAGCCTAGTAGACGCGGTTGATGCATTTTATGCAATTCCAAAGGCCTTCATATAATTATTTACCCTTCCGCCGAGACTGTTGAATATTTTGTATCTGGTCTCATTTGACGGTCTCATTCATCCTGATCCCGCAAATTTCTTGTTTGCTGTGTACGACAAAACCAAGGAATCGAAACGGGGGACCCAGATGGTGCATTTGCAGGTATCATTGGTTACTCCAACCACCGTCCAAAAAAACCCGTGGTGGAAATTGCTTGTGTCTTCATTTCCCCAAAAATGCCAGCATACTCACGTTACCACCAACGTAATCGGGCTTCTGCTGAAAGACGCGCTCGATCTCCCCGAAGCAAGGGGCCTTGGATGTCGACGCGTCGTCAGGAATTGTAGTCCATTAAATGCGCCGAGTCTCCGGAAAGGACGGGTTTCATAAAGGAAGGATATGCGAGGTGGACACATGTGATGCCTCGAAGCAAGCTTAGTGGAAATGGTCGATCCTAAACCGCACGTGCTTGGACGGGACACACAGATTTTTGCTATCTGCTGGGACGATTGGGAGTCAGGCATCTTACAGCGAGCGGGGGCACTGATGCGAGAGTCATTTAACAGCGACCCATGGACAACGTTCATGTACATATACAATGTTTTGTTGAATATGGAACTTGCCATCAGTGGCTGTGCTGACCACGTCGACACGTCGTGTCTGGTCTGGATGCATTGAAAAAGCTGTTCAACTGTCGCCACCTTTAGCTTTCTTTCTATAAAATGGATTTCCTCCACACACAAATAGCACATTTACAGCGACACTTGGCTTTCGTCGCTGTCGACCCTATTGACTGGAAGCTTGCTGTTCAGGGTTTCTCTTGGACCGTGACCCTTTTCGAAACCTATCTCCTGTATGTACTGACTCTGACTTCGGTCTCGAGCTTTTTTTTACTCAAAGGGATGGGTCCAGGCTTCGACAATATCCCCTTTACTCCAAAACTGAACCTCCGCCGGCGCTTACCAGTCATTTTGAAGCGGACGAGTTCAAAAAATCGCAAGATTATGGAAGGGACAAGGCGAAGTTTGCCTTGATCTCAGGCTTGTTGAAGCAGAGTCTTGACTCTGCCCTTTTATACTTTGGATTTTATGCTTGGTCATGGGGTGTGGCGGGATGGCTGATAGCGTTCGCTGGCTACGGGCCAGAATACGAGGTGAGTAAATTACCAGTCCTTAGAGGCGTCTTTGTTCTGACAGAGACTGAAGATTGTCCAATCCATCGTCTTCGTGTTTGTGCTCTACTTTCTATCCACTATCCCCACACTCCCACTACAAGTCTATGGAACGTTTGTCCTCGAAGAAAAGCACGGGTTCAACAAAACGACGCCTAGGTTGTTCGTCACAGATCTGTTCAAAGGATGGGCCCTCGCCATTCTCATGGGTTCGCCCTTCTTGGCCGCATTCCTCTACATCTTCAAGTGGGCCGGTGATCGATTCGTACCTTGGCTCATGGCGTTCATGTGCGTCTGTCTGATGAGGTTCCTCACTTCTTCTGACATGTGTCCAACAGGATCACGTTCCAGCTCATTATGGTCTTCATCTATCCGACTGTCATTCAACCCTTGTTCAACACTTTATCACCTTTGAAGGCTGGAGAGCTCCGTACTCGAATTGAGTTGTTGGCCTCCAAACTCCAATTCCCTCTCAAGCATCTATATGAGATCGACGGCTCCAAACGCAGCTCTCACAGCAACGCGTACTTCTTCGGGCTTCCCTGGGTTTGTTCTTATTGTTGTAATCTCCCACTGTCTGTATCCTGATTATTTCGCAGAGCAAACACATTGTCATTTTCGATACCTTGATTCAGCAGAACCAACCTAACGAAGTCGAGGCTGTCCTTGCCCATGAGCTTGGCCACTGGTACTATTATCATCCCACGAAGATGATGATGATCTCCCAATTCCACATCTTCACCATCCTCGCCCTCTTTCCTGCGTTCCTCCATGCTCCGCCCGTCCTTGCCGCCTTCGACTTCCCCAAAGCAGTCGCAGCTGATCCTCCAACCATTGTTGCGTTCACCTTGTTCCAGGTCTGTACATCTCGGTCTTTATCCATCTCCAAGTTGCCGCGGTTGACACTCGTTCGTAGATGATCCTGACGCCGCTTGAGGCCTTTGTGTCTATTGCCATGAATGCTGTAAGCCGTTCATTCGAGTACCAAGCTGACAGGTTCGCGTGCGAGCTTGGAGAGAAAATTCAACACGAGGACATGAAGGATATGGGTGACCGTTTGGGACAAGCGCTGATTACTATTCACGTCAAGAATTTGTCTACCGTCTGGGTGGATTGGTTGTGTGTATATATGTTTGATGAACGTTTTCTTGCTGACACTCGCTTTTTAAAAGGTACTCTGCATACCACCACTCCCATCCGACACTAACGGAGCGTCTTCGAGGATTGGAGTCATATAAAGCCGAGATCCAGAAAAAGAAGATGTAGATATTGTACTTTATACCTACCAATTCCTAGTGAGATTCAGTGTTCGTTTGTATCCATCTTAGGTAACCGTACAATATAATATAATGATTAACCAGTTGCCTGCCTCTTGGCGTCGAGGCATGCCAAACCACTATGAGGATCATTCTAATTCTTACCACAGTCATCGCGAGTTCCACCTTTGTAGCCACTGGTTGTAGCACTCGTTTGGAGCGACGGTCATAACGGACAAGCGGTAAAATCCAGTCGCCAGCCATGTCCATAGTACACTACAGGAAACCCATCTATTACTGGATCGCTCTAAGAGCTCCCGCTGATTATAATTGTATCTCCAATATTTGGATAAAATTCCGTATGACAATTATGGTGGCAGAGACTATCTAAATCAGAGGCTACAATAGACATTTTCGAGAAAAAAAAAAGTCTGAGAAGCTTGTTCTGGGACAAAATTTCGTGGTATCTTTTCCTGCTAGAATCCAAGTACCTAGAATTTTTATTTGATAACATAAGAGGGGGAGAATGGATAAATCATTGAATTACGAAGATCGCCAACCGTCTTGAACAATACTTGTCTCGCTTCTTTCTTCATTAACTTTGGGGAGTAAGTACTTGGATGCGTTTCGCGAGCTTTTTGTACGTTTTGGCCATGTGTCATAGGTGGCACCTCACTATGTGGTTCGAGAGCAAGTGAGAAGGGCAACGGGAACAGGCAGTTGGGGCGGGCCTTTTCGCTGGTAAAAAAAGTCGAAAGACCTGCCATATCAAAGCCTTCATACAAAAGGAGTATGCTTCGATGACTAGGTAAGAAACATGCGGTTATGTCAGTGGATGAGAATCAAGACGGTTTGGTATCGATTGGTTTCGATACATGAAATTTAGTCCTGAGTCGTACACTCAACGAAGGGTCAATGAATACGATGTCTTGTGTGTTCGGCGAAGCAACCAGGGTAACAACAACTAAGCAGAGATTGATTTTAAGTAGAGATTGAGCCTGAGGCGTGAGCTGCAACCAAATTCCAACAGACTAGCAAGAAGATTTCCAGTTCAGACTCTAACAAGCATCAAGTGGTCTGAGAGGGCCCAGTATACAAGACAGCTGAAGTGGATAAGCATGTATGTCAAGAAAACATGGTCCGGCAACTTCCGTTCGCTTCAACGAGGTTAACCACAACACCATGCACCCGAGCGGCCTGCACCTCGTAGACTAAAACTCAAACTTTCAAAACTTTTATCTTGATCTGCAGTCCCATAAGCTGGAACAGCATATAATGTCCACTCGCAAGAGAAAACATCGAAGTATCAGGGGTACAATACATTCAGATCAGAACTCGGACCCCCACAGTACCTCATATACTGTTCCCGAAAGCGACACTAGTCTTTCTGCTTTGTACGTGCAAGCCTACGAAGCAGAGATTGTTCGTGGACCAGCAGCGAAAATCGCAGCTGCTTCTCTCGAAGTCCCATTACCAGATACTATCGAGACTGGGGGTGCCCTCATCAGATGGGGGGCCCAAACGCATCCTGCATTTCCTCAAGAAGATGTCCTCGGTACGCAAGTCGACGGTGATAAGAATGCCATTTGGGTAGACAGGTGTGTCTCTTTCGAAATCCTGAAGAAGCTGCTGGCTTCATTGTTTGTGGTCTATGCTCCTCTGCCTCTTGATCTCTCGCGGCTTGCCGATAACATGGTCCCAAGTCAATTCTCTTCTTTTATTCCCCTTCTTGAATATATCATCTGATGTGTGCCTTAAACAGATACGATGCTCGATTATTACTGGATACTCTACCACCGCCAGACCTTCTCGGGACCCCAGAAAACCTTCCGGACTCGCCTAGTGGATGGTCTGACCTGCCCTCCGACAATGAAGATGTGTTCTTCCTTAGCCCAGAGGAAGTCGAAGACTTCCGACGCGACAAGAAAAAGCAGCATCTCGAACAACTCCGAGAGGAGCGACTCAAGGCTCGGCGCGAAGAGGATGGCGAGTCCGAAGAGGAGGCTTGGGGAGGGAGTGATGAAGAAGTGCTTTTTTCATCTCCCAAACCTGAATTTCGTGTTAAATTCTTCATTTATAGCCGATCGAAGTCCAGCGTGATTTAATGCAAAGAACAGCGAGTCATCTCCTATGTTCACCCAATCCTGCGCAGTTAGAGGCACGTATTCTCGCTAACCACGGCAACGACATCCGATTTGCCTTCTTGCGTGGCCGATGGAGTAATGCGTGGAAGAAGATCATGGGGAAGGCAAAAATGACAAAGGAGAAGGAACAGGTACGGGACAGGGAGAATACGAGTGGATTAGGTGGATTAGCTGGGTATGGGAGTGATGCAGATAGTGATGAGGTTGAAACGTTTGCCAGTGCTCAGCCTGTGGTACTTCAGACTACGGTGTCGCCTACTTCGACCTCTCGAGTGACTGGTGCAGACTCTGCAGAGGCCGCTTTTGAAGCGCGGCGGGCCCGTGCGAAGGAATGGGTTGAGAAAAGACGGTCACTTGGAAATAACTTCAAATAAATGTCCGTTTTAATAACACTGAATAGACTTCTTGGGTTTCCACAGTCGCAGCGAGAACAAGACGGAACACGAATGAAACATACACGAGAACTTTATTTTGAAGAAGTGCACCGGCTCTCGCCGATTGACTTTTTCGTACTACTCAGACGTCACTCACATGTTGAACTACTACTGTCTGGGGCTTGGCGGTCGCAGCAAGGCGTTAAAATTTTTACTACTCATTGTTTGACTTAGGCCCGCTGTAGCCAAGAGACATCCACTTGGCCCGCGCTATGTTCATCTGTTTTGATCCCATCTACAGATACCCACAATAACAACAACAAGGGGGTCGCCTAGGCTTAAATTTCGAGACTTGATTCACCTCAGCAACCTCTCAGAATGAAAGATGGCCATATTTGCAATCAACATGCTGTATATCATGTTGTAACGCACAGATCTCAGAAATGCAGAAGAACGCTGGTCAAAGTCCTCACAATTGACTACTAGGGGAAAACAGCCCTTTCCCATCCTGACCTATGACATTGCTCAGCCGAATAGACACCACAATAAGCCACTACCATGGCCATCCCGACCATGGTCAGGGTCAGACGGCCACTGTCCATTGTCCTTCAATATGTCAAATAGTAGCTCTACGACAATATACAGCTCTTCCAGACTCTCTCCGCCGTGTTTCTAGCTGCTTCACATCTCACTTTTTCCTGGGCCAACGATCCCGGCACGATGCTTCAGTTTCACTCTTTCTTCTTTCCAATCCTTTTTCTGCCTGTGGCCTACAGCCACTCCGGTATGTACCTTGTACCTCATTTCTTCGACTGCCACTCAGCACCCGATACAGCGTTCTTCCACCCTAGTATGTACGGCTTCAACGTTACTGACACCACCTTTCCCTTCGACAACCGCCCCGTCACTCCCATCCGCAACCGCACCTTCCTCGAATGGTGGTTCCACGGCCACCTCGACTACCCACCGCACCCGACCGATTTTTTCGAGCTCCCCGCGGGTCAGACAGTCACCGCCGAAATTGCCTGCGACAAAGGCGCCACGTCCTACCATGCCTCTGCCCCTGCAGACATCCGCGATCCCAACGACCCCGAGAACGTTTGTCCCGGTCGAGGAATCGAGGCTTTCCACACGACGGGTAAGGATGATGTCACAGGTTGTGCCTTGGCAATTGCGTATGAGAGCGATGCGCGGAAAGTGGAACCGGAGGATTTTGCGGTGTTTAGTGTGAATCAGACGTGTGTGTGGACGAGGTTTACGGATTTTCAGGTGCCAGCGAGAATGCCACCGTGTCCATCAGGTGGATGTACGTGTGCGTTCTTTTGGATCCATTCACCGAGTAGTGGAGCGGAAGAGAGTAAGAAAGTTTTTGTCGATGGTACAGGTTCTGTGAATGCTGATGGAAGTTTTTGGTTCAGATTATATGAACGGGTTCAAGTGCAATGTGACGGGCTCCACCTCTGACGCCGCAGCGCTGGCTACTCCCAAAATACCTCGAAGATGCGGTGCAGACCCGCTGAACAAAAAAATGCAAGACGTATTAGGAAACTGTACTTACAGCGCCAAGCAGCCATTCTATTGGTTCAACCTGGAACGAAACAACGTACGCCTATGTTTTTTAATTTCCCTTCTCATTCAGTAAACTCCCAAATGATAGATGTTTGAAGGAGCGTTTTCGCCTCCTGTCTACAACGATATGTACAACTTCCTCGATGGCGCTCAGAACGACATATTCGTAGACTCCTACGATTCGTTGCCAGACCCCTCGCCCGTTGCCTTAGTCCCCATTGCATCCCTACGCTTGCGCTGCTTTCCGTTCGATTTCACGCTGTGCCAGGCCCCCTCGTTGCTCCCTTGCTTCTCACTGCCGCTGTGGCTCTCGTTCGCCCCGATCCTAGTTTCCTCGGAGGAGTGAGATTCATTGCTATTGCTTCTGTTCTCACGAACGTGAGCAGAGTGTGCCTGACCGTCGGTGTTACCACCGCCCTTGCCCTTTTGACTATCGCTGACACGCCAGATACCCATGACTTGCGCGAGCTTCGCGCCAATCGCAGAGGCGTAGGCGAGTGTCGAGAGTCCAAACCCGATGAGAGGAGAAATCATGGGGAGGAAGTGATTCGTAAGTTGCTGTGAGTGGGAAGATAAGTGCATATATGCGTGGGGTTATCAGTGTGTACGAACGTCGGGGTGGTAGAAAACTTCTTGAGAGACAATTCGATATGCATTATTGTGTTTCTTAAGCTTCATATGGATTAGCACCCTGATGATGATGAGAAATGGAGCTGAAAGTGACAAGTAACAAGCATACTTGGCAGGCGTCGGACGCGTAGGAAGAAATCGAATAGGAAAAATGATGTTTCCTTCAACAACGAGAGTTTGAGAGGCTTCGTCATAAACTGACGCGTCGTGTCAGTATCTGCAGCGGGCTGCCGTTCAAGAAATAAGAAACTCACTGATATTGGTCGTATCGAATCGAGTGGCGGGGGATATAATTCGCAGCCATCTATCAACAAACTCAGTCATAAGATCAAAGTCGATTAGAAAAAAAACTGACTGGTAAACGCCTAACGCATCCTCTCTAGACAGTTGGTGTGGAGCAATCTTGTAGACGGGACTCTGAAACGCAGCGTTTTCAGCAAAATACCGAGTCATCGCCTTTTTCTGCTCGTCAGGGTCTTTTGTAGTGACGAGCTTGTATAAGACGTCTTCAATATCTTGTTTGGGGTTCTGCATAGTGATGGATAGAAACAGATCTGACTTCGACTCCGACGACTCCAACAATGCGACGCGTCAATCACTGTGACCGATAAGATTGTCACAACACGTGCCACGCGTCTTCTCTTGTTCGGACCTTTTCAAATTTTGGTACCACCTTATGTACTTTCACTCGTTCTCTGTGCAGCTGGCTCAGTCTCTGATAATACGGCTGTGTAATGCTACTGAGATTACCTTACATGCAAAGTTCTTAGGGTTCCTGCCTTGCTATTCTGACCAGTGGGCTATCCGATTTCTGTCTTCGTTTCAACTTCTCGACACTTCTCGATGCATTGATGCAAAGCTAGAATGCACAAGCCTAGTATATATCTGAGGATAATTACCTGGAGCAAGCACGATACAAATATGCCGCTTGAACGATGAAAAGATTTGGCATCGAACTTGAACTTTCTAACTCGTTCGTCTCGTCCTTTTTCGACCATCAGGTGCAACGTTGTAACAATTCAAGAATATAAATACCGAGGATGTGAAGCATACTTTTCACGGTGCGTTACCTGCAACCAGGCTGCTTTCATCAAGAAATCGAGCATCACATGCAGTGACACGCTGAAAAATGCCCTCGTCTATCTGACATGCATTGATCTTAGGCAGGATGGCTGTACAGTAACGATGCTATGTGTATACTTAATCTATTCAGGGCGTGGCGCTAACCGACGCTGATGCCATCGTGCTAAGGGTCTTGATCTACACCGTCACGTGCGCCACGCGATGAGACCGTTTACAACGGTTTAGCTGCTTTGGCCAAGTTTTGACGCGGTTGTTTATAAAGGAATACAGCAAGCTCGATCTTATTTCTTCGTCTATCCCTCATCATCATGAGAGCTACAGAACTTTTCGCGATCTTCGCCTTTATCAAATCACTCGAACGAATCTACCTCACCCCCGGATTCACGCCCTCCTTCGTAAGCAGTGGCGTTGTATCCGTGCCCTCTTTGCCCCCCGTCCTCCTCAACATCATATCTTACGACTTCTTTGGTACTTCTCTCGAAGTCCCCGCTCTCTCTACTGCCGCTCCTGTTAACATGTCCACCATTTTCAACGCCCCGACATGTATCGTATACATCTCTCGAATCGCCCGCCCCAGATTTTCCCCTGCCCCAATTATTCCACCCCGCCCACAGCCCATTTGCCTCAATCGCCACCTTCACCCCAAGTTCGAGGCCCCTGGCCCGAAATCATTGTGGAACATTCCCTCGCCTTTTCCCCCGCCCTCAAAGTCGATATTACCGAACTCGCCTTTCTGTCTTCCAACGGATGAGCCGGATATCGAGAGCGACAACGAGATCGAAAACGAAAACGAAAGTATCTGGCTCTCGCTGCTTCTCTCGCCTACGGTCCTGACCACAGTTTGGAACTTGTGTCGTCTTGTGAGTTCTCACCTCGCCCTGGTGCCGTCTTCGCTAACGAGCTTTTCACTTTCAGTTTGTCCGCCGGCCCCTTCGCAGTTCGACTGCACAGCCTGAGCCTGTCGATAAACAGGGTGTTCATTCCTCGCCATGGTCACAATCGGATCCTGTCATTCCCAGACGCGAGAAAGTCGAATACAAGGACCGTGTAACTCAACCTCGCATTTTCATCTCGACTCTTCCCTCTCTTCCGGCTAGATCTGATACTTTCATCATCATGGCCCGACGACCCGCCGAGTGTAATACCTTGCCTACAGTGTCTGTCTCCATCTTACCATCGCCCCTTACTACAGAAACGTCTCTTTCATCGCCAGACCGCACTGCTACACCTGTGGCAGTGATATCCGAAATGGTACCACATGTCGTTGTTCAGACCGAAGTTACCACTTCCTCTTACGCGCCGAGCCCTTCATTTCCCGCTGATTCATCCCTCGATGAACCCGCCGTACAGCAGCCTGCATCATCACATCCTCCTACTCCCATTCTGTCTGCAGCCTCTGTTCTACCTCTAGTGTCCGAGGACAGCCAGAGTGGTCTCAAATCACTCTGTTGGGCGCCTACTCCTGAATCTGCCTTAGTTGTAAGCTCAGACGCGCCGGAATTGTCCTCGTCTTTGCCTGCTCGCGAAGATACGATTGCTACCTCCGCTTCCTCTCTGCCCACGCCCACGCCCACGCCTGTTAAGAAGAAGCGTGTCCGTACCAGGGGGCCAAAACACTTGCGAGTTCCAAAAACCGCACTCCCGACGGTAGAGACTACCACGCGAGAATCGAGCTCCCAGTCAATAACAAGCATCGGAACCCCGTCGAACTCGCTCTCTGACTCGATCTGGGCCCCGAAGGCCGCCGAAACCGCTCCAGAGAAAGATAATGTACCCATACCTCCGACTGACGTGTTGAACATTGAGGTGCCAGATTCGGGTGTGCTGTCAGCCGAAACAGCAGTCAAGACTCCGTCGAAGCTGACCTGCTCGCTCTCTGACTCGGTCTGGGCCTCGAAATTGAGCGAAGCCACTCCAGAGAAAAATGTTGCGCCTATCGTAGCATCCCCGCCTAGTGAAGAAAGAGTATCAGGCGTTCAAGGTTCGATATGGGCAGTGGCGCCTGACGTGCCTCCCTTAACAACGACACTGTTGACCATCAAAACCCCGTCAGAGGCATCGTCCCCGCTTTCTCCGTCCATCTGGACTCCTGAATCAACAGAGGACGTTGTCTCTCCTGTCACGCTTTCGTCCAGCGAGGACAAGGCGTCGGGGCTTCGGAACTCAATTTGGGCAACAACGCCTGAAGCGCCCGAGGTGCCCAAAGTAGTTGTTCCGGCGGCCTCCTCAGCTCCAGCATCCAATCCCCCGGAATCTTCTTCGTCTCAGCTCGCCTCCGAGAATACGAGCGAGGTAAGTACCGCGTTGTCTACATCCCCGCAAGTCAAGAAGAAGCGCGTTCGCACAAGGGGACCGAAAAACTTGCGAATTCAGTCGACAGTAGCGCCGATGCCCATCGCTGAGGTGTCAATACCAACAACAGTTGTTGTTGAGACCCTCTCAGAGGCATCGTCTTCGCTTTCCAGGTCAATCTGGGCCCCCAAGTCAAGCAAAACAACTCCCGACAACATACTCGTTATGGCCTCACTCAGTGAAGAGAAGGCATCAGGGCTCAAAGATTCGATTTGGGCAACAGCGTGTGATGTTTCCGAGGTCGTTGTGCCCTCAGCGACCTTGCCTACCCCTCCGTCTAGCGCAAAGAAGGTCTCGAGTCTTGAGGCCTCGATATGGGCCGATGATACCCCAGCCATTGCGGCCTTGTCCGCGCCAGTACCCATCTGTGAAGAGGATTTGCTTGCATGCGAGCGACGTAATGATTCTGCCAGTGCCTCTCGATGGGCTGACGCGCCCGATGCACCTAGCACACCGCGTCGTTTTGTCAAACGAGGTGGTGCGAATAGGTGGAAAGGTAGAAGAGGATGTGCTTCTTCTCGTGCTTGATGTCTCCATATTTTTTCAATTTCTTTTCCATTTCCTTATCCTTCTTTCCTTGCACTCTAAGTCTTCTGCTCATGTATCGCTATCTACTATCATGTGCACTCTACTATACCTTGACTAGCGCATGTATCGCGCTTACTACTTGCTCTTGCATTGCCAATGTTTACAAACTAGATATGTACTCTAGGATACCCGTATCGATCGATAAATTGGATTGAATCTTGGACCGACATTCGAGTTCTGTGACAAATATATATTCAATTCTTCCGCTATTTCAGGCCGGTAACGGTTGAGTTTTCGGAAGTGGCGAGGCAAGGACTGAGGGGCTTTATGCGATCGTGTAAGGGAGTGGACTGGTGAATGACTTATGTTGGAGTGACGATCAGCGTCTATTTAGAACGAGCCGGGTCTCGATCCCAATATACCTTTTGTCGTATGTTTCTCTATACCTTTTTCATACATATCTTATTGTTCTCTTTACCGATCTTGTTATCACAACCCTTTTCTATTTCCGTACGCGCCCGATGACGCATCATCACATATATACTTTCCTTGGCGTATCGATATTAACGCACTCTGGAGTGAGCATCTTACTTACAATAATCAGTACAACTTTACTTACAATACCTGGTATATCTTGGTTTTTATTAGGTGAATACATTCAGATGTGTCTATTAATGCACTCTGAGTATATGTTTATTTTTGCTAGTCTATCAGGTTATTAGGCCCTCTTTCCATTTATCCTGCAAGCTGCTATACTGATCCTACTATGTCCATCACCGCCGTTACCACCGACTCTCTGATGTCCCGAAGCTATTGTCTGATGGTGTCAACTGGGGTATCTCTGAGATATACTTCTCTGCAGCTGTCAAGTTGAAGGGGAAGTGACCTCACTTTGATTGTCCATCTCCCAGGGACAAGGCTAGCACTGTTATGGACTGGGATAAGGCAGAGTCATCTACATACAACCTCCTTCAAAAGATTCCTAACTCAGCTGTCATGAAACTTCATTGTTACAAGACCATCACAGAAGCCTGAGCTGCACTCACCAAGGAATACACCCAGAAGGGTGCATTTGCTCAGACCCAGCTCCATACTGAATTCCTCAGAATAAAGTGCCCTGACAGGGGCAACATTTGTGTTTTCCTTGACAAGAAGGAGGAACTTGTATCAGTAGGTGTTGACATAGATGACAAGGATTACCATTTGACTATCTTTGGCTCCCTTCCCCTATCCCTCACTACCTACACCAACTCTCTTCTCACAGCGACCGAGCTTCTTGGCTCCCTCAGCCCCAATGCTGTGACAACATTCCTCTGATATTGATCCCAACCATGCTCATCATTGTGATATCTGAGAGGTATGATTGTCAGCATGTGTATTACAATAAATATGTATAGAAATGCATGAATCAGAGAGAATGAGAGATTGTGGGGTGGCGCATTCAAACAGAAGCACGGCAGATAACATAATATGGCAGATAACATGGCAGATAACCATGTTCGGAATTTGCCGGGCAGATAACGGCAGGTAATTACCCAGTCGACAATGGTGGGTAAACCTTTACTGGCAGCCCAGCTCAGACAGCCCGAGTTTTGAAAATCTGTGTCCGTCCAATAGCTCTCAATATGATCGGCAAGCTTATATGCAAGCTTTATTACAAGCAAAAGTCAAAATGGTCAGCTCGTCGCACTTGCTGAGAGTTCTGTTCGTGCTTCTTGGAGACTACCCGAGTCCTTCGTGCTTCTTCAAAAGCTTTGCTCAGTACTTCCGACTCACCCAACCAGGTGTTCATTCTTTGCCCTTGCTACCCTCTGTGATCAAAGCTTTGTGCCCTGGGCGGCACCTTCCAACTCACCCTTTTTACCTAGTCCGCAATAGTCAGTCTACGATATCGTTTGATGCTCAGTGCATTAGTTTAGGAAGCATTGGTGATTTTAAAATATACTACAAGCTGCTAATAAAACTAATAAAAACCCAACAGCCTCTGGAACTTATAGATTAAATCCTTCGAAACATCAACTGGTAGATCTCATCAGCTTTTCAGTTGCCTTTGGAACAGTTTCAATCTACAACGGTAGCATTATACTCAAAAAGATGCCCACAGAGAATATCGAGGTCAATCTTGTTATGCGGAATTATCCGCCAATCCTATCCAGGACAAAACTCGTCGCCTGAGCCCCATGTTTTTCCACGCAGCCAAGATGGACAGCTAGATTCAGCCCACCGGCACAGAAAGGATCGCCGAGATCGCAGAAGGACTCAATTGCAGACGCAAATGCGTTCAGGGTGCCAGGTGGACGGGAGAACAGCCCACTGACTGCATTGGCGGTACCTTCATTCAAATTCAGAGAGTACGACGGTGATGAGGTCTTTTCTTTTCTTACCTTTTTGAAAAGGTTCATCCGCGACATGACCTGGGTCACCCATCAAGATAGTTGCCACCACTGTAAGACCAAAAATTAACATGATGTTTGACCAGCTAACGTTCATTCCTTACCCTTATCTGTTCCAGTGGCGCGCGAAGCAAGCACATCACCGGCGACCTGCGCACCCTGGCTGTATCCCATTAAAATGATCTTAGTATCGGGACACTTGGAGACTTGTGCCGCTAGGTCTTTCTTCATAGCGGTAACACCCTGACTCTCAGACACTATGTAGTTGTTGAGAGTAGCTGAGTATTGGACGGCTTTGCGTGAGACTGTCTGACTGCTACCAGCGACAACGGCTGTGACGACTGTGCCAATGACACCTTCGCCTGGCGCCTCCGTCGACGCCCGCGCTGTTATAACGTGAACAGCAGAGCACCCAGTTGTTGTGCCAGGGATGGGAGTCGCAGTAGCACTGAGAACGAGAGTGATGAGACTGATAAGTGAAGATTTCATCTTTGACTGTCGTGATGAGTGTCCTACTCTGTTCACCCCACCCGATACTAAATCAGATCTAGTCTATGGAGAGGATAAGTACTATTTTAGATTATTGATAGAATAGATATTATATAAAAAACTAATACTCCCAACTTCTTTTCTTCCAACTTTTCAGCATGATACTAATCACGGCCCGCAAATTCCAGTTCAAGTGCCTGTCCGTAGGCTGCTTCGTCTGGTGATAGTTGGATTGAATCATGGCGCATGCGGCACAGCGCAATAGCTGTCCATAGTCCTAGATTCCGAGCTTCGAGTATAGTAGACGATTCCTCTCGTTCCGCAAGCTCTGAGAGTCTTCCTTGGACCCAGTTAGGTACTCCATATTGCCATCACCACCCTCTCCACCGCAAGATAATTTTTCAGTGCGCCAAAATCCTACCCTAACTCCTGGTTTACCGCAGATTCCGGTCCCAAAGCATATCTCGTGCCCCGCAGAGTCGGATAGCGGTCTCTGATCAAAGAGTTTGAGCCTCATCAACCGAGAGAATTTGCTCCCTGGTAGTCATGGCGACAAAAGCATTCCTTTGCCACTCTGATACGCCGTAGTTCTGCGCAAGCACCGCACGTTCTACCGCAGTCTTGTCACTCAGCACCTCAAGTTCCGCCTTGAACTCTTTCTCGATTTCACGGTCAATGATGCGTGGGTTATGCTGTCTTGAAGGAAGCACAGATTCTCGTACACGATGGAGTTTTGAAAGAGCCCTCTAGACCAATCATCTCTGTCATGACGAGACAATTCTGAATTCACTTCGACGAGCGCGAGATAGGCGGAGCGTAACCGGGAAATGATGTTGCATTCTCTAGCAAGGAGGGTACGAAGCACGGGGGATAGCGGCGCGGAAGTTAGATGCTCAATTGCAAAACGACGAATGTCGAGCATTAGCCATGTTGTTGAGACTCTCAAAACGGAGATGCATTCGTCGTCCAAGAGTGTTTGTGTGAGAGCAGAGGACCTGAAGTGACATATCAGCATAAACGTGTGTAGATATAGCTTTGAGGCGTGCATCGGATACAACAACTTCAAGAGGGCGCGGAAATCTTGTCGACATCGTCCCGTTTTATGTTTTATAACCCTCTGGCCCTCGCGGATATTGTTCAATTCTTCGAAGAATGGATCCAAGAAATTTGCACATGATTTCAAGAGATGTACCGGGACCAGAAATAAAATGTCTTCGACCTAGTGCGCCATAGTGAGCTTCTTGTCTTCGGGCGTGGCGCACTATCAGGATTACCTTGAATACAATCATTTCCATATGATATTCCGCATCCATGCTTCCAACCGGTTCCTCAAAGATACCTCCATGATTCTTCGGCACAACATTCTCATGGTCTCTGAAAAGTTCCATTGTAGTAAGATTCTCCTCCTCCAATGAGTCCAACGGTGACTCTGATTCAGGCGAGCCAGAAGGCATTACAAATAACAATGGAGATGGACATAGTGGTGATGACAAGTAACTGCTGGTGGAAGAAGCTAAAGGGCTTCTGCAGAGCCGCGGCGAACATGGACGCATCAACTTTGAATTTGGAGACTCTGTCTGAATCTTTGAGATAAACATGGAAACTGAGGTTAAGGGTCAAACATGAGATGAAAGATTCTGAGAGTTAAAAGCTCTTACTTAGAGGTAGATACCCAAAATTGTAACATTGTAACAGAAACCCATTGTAAATGACTAGCCTCCAGGCATGTGACTATATAAAAATATGACCATCGAATAGCCTTTGGTCAAAAGTATTAGTGCCCCGAAAGATAGGAGGATGTGAGTGAGAGGCAAGCTCAGAATAAGGGAATCAAGGACAGGATCTGATATGAGCAGTCCTCTGACAGATCCAGGCATTGATGTTCCATCAGGCCTTTCCCTAACAGTAATCTTCACTAGAAGGCCTCTATTTGATCATTCAACTGTCATTCAACTGACATAGCAGATTCATAGAACTACCTGAAGATGCATCCAGCATGGCCACTGCTGGTGCTCAATCTGTTTCCAAGAGAAGAAAGATCGAGAAAATGTAACATACCAATTTTTTGGTCACTTTTTATCATGGAAAAAGACATCTTTCTTTGTCTAAAGCCTTTTTCTATGAACAATAGACTTACTAGAAATGGCATAACACATTTTTTTCCCACTATTTCTCTTGAAAAATGTTATTGGCTGCCAGCAGTGGGCAAAGCAGCAACAATTGATGCAGGCATCATCCCCTTCCATCCACTTCACTGTACCCTAAATTAGAAAATCAAGACCACAGTAATACTCATGACAGAAGAGACGTGTACAACATTTATTGGCCGTACTCATCCAGGACTCCCATACTTCCTTGCTAATTCCTGGAATAACAGAATCATCCATGAAGGGACCGAGTGTTTCATCTTCGAGAAGAAGATGCAGGTCGGCTTCTTGGCGGGATACTATTATGTTAAATGTGCCGGTGATGACTTCTGCTGTCGTCAGTTTTGCTCTTCACTATTACCCCAATGAGAATCTAAAGGCAGTGGTTGGGATTGGCTGCTGGCGGTTCGTGTTCCCGCAATAGCAATTACGAACCAAAGTGTTATAGGTGCAGACGGAGCACCAGCTCCTGTCGCGGGAACTGTCTCTAAGTCCTCTCACACAAGCGCCAAAACAAGTAGCATTCTTCTCCAGTAGTTCATTTACAACTGGCATGACTTTCGGGTCTGGAAGCATGACAATTACGGGGCTTTTCGTAGGTGATGATACACCAACTTCTAGCACTCTGTAAGCTTCTCGGTTTGTTGTTTTCGCCCAATCCCTCATCAACCATTCAATTTCAACAGTGACAGAAATACTGTGACTGGCACCACTAGCATAGCTATGGTGACTGGAGGTGGGGGTGCGAACATCCCTGGGCTGACACCAAATGGTGCCACGATGATGGCCGGTTCTAGCCAGCGCTGTTGTCCTCTTTGCCATACGTTATGACGACTCTTTTGATACATTAATATTACTGACCATTGTGGCTGCTTGTTTGTGTCATGGTTCGTCCTCCATCGCAGTCGAGGTTTCCCCTTTCCTTGAAATACTGTTTTCATAACTTTGTTGAAACACACGTTTTTGTACATTTACAAGGCATCCTCGTATACACTATTTTATAATGGATTACAATGTCCCAAAGCACCTGCCCCGAGTAAAAAAAACGGCCATGATGTGCTCACTGATCGGCTAGTGATCGCAATGTTGACATCGCGCTCTGACCGTTTCATCCACGACGAACGACCTTTGAACTTTTCAGTTCTTAGGACTTCACGAAACAACGATGACCTCCGATTCTTCTCCTTCAACAACTCCTATCCTTACCCCAGATTCTACCGGCACAAGTGGCAGTTCACCAGACTCTATAGGGAAGAAGTCGCGCCGGCAGACCGCGTTCTATCCCAACGTAAACTCGTCTAACAAACTTATGAAGCCTTTCAGTCGAAGTGCTGCTAAACGTGAAAGCGTTATGGCACTAGGTAGCATTGAACACTTACAACACTACTTTACGAAGACGGGAATTGCGGCGAAGAAGAAGTGAGTGTCTGCCAAAGAACGTGTTCTACGGTAGTGGCACCACTGATCGAACTTTCGAAACACGTACATGGGGAAGAGGATGGTGACAGGGAGCATTGTGAGGGTGATTGGGACACCTTGTCCAGCTGCTCTGGTGACTCTATGCGCATTTTGTCTTCCTTGATTGTTGGGGAGAATTGCCTCGGTCTTCCGGGGCTTGTCTGGAGCTATCCGACTTTTGCGTTGAAAGATTGTGTGCTGAATCGTTGATGCATGCGAAGGATGCGATTTTGTGTCATCAACCATTTTCGTTCATCCGTGCACAAAGACTAGATTGTGACGCTGATCATTGTTTCTATAGCCCTCTCGATAAATCATACCAAGGTCTAGTGCCTGCCATTGGTGGCCTAACTCATGTCCGTGCAAGTTCATCCATCGGTCATCAATTCGAGCTCCCACCATCTCCTGCAATTCCACCCCCTCAGCCAGAATGCATCCAACACGTCAAGATCTATGATGTCGATCCAGACTCACTCTTGCCTGGCGTAATCGATGACCTTGCTACGGTGGCACAGGCTTGGCGGATTGATACTCAGCCTCGCAACGATGAACCCGGCAGGACATTCGATGTTTTGAGCGTTCTCAAGACTACGACACGTACGATCCGATCAATACGAAATTATCTCTTTTCTCTTGGTGACGAATCAGCAAGCACAATACGCGTACACTTTCGACCAAAGCTTCTCGGTCCTGGTAGACCACACTTAGCCTCATCTTCAATACAGCCTGATTCCCTCAGTCTAATCAGGAAGTCTGCATTGGAAGTTCTGACGGTTCTGCGGGAACTAGAAGAACGGTGTCGGTTGCCTCTAAGTGACGACGCGTACGATGTACACAGCGACGGAGGTTCTCGCGGAACTCATTCGCACCTAGCCAGTCCGGCTAACAACCCAGAGGAACTGCCGCCCGAGGATGATTTGAAGGACACAGGCATTGAGGCAGACACCTCATTTACTTTCTCTGTCGTGCAAGTCAAAGGAAAGTTCGTGCCGGTCTGGGAGGATGACGACGACGAGTTTGAGCAGCCGGATGATGAGAAGGAGAAGCCCGAGCCATGGGATGAGCGGCTTGTCGTGGGTAGCGGATGGTTGTATCGCCAGGACGTGAAAATGGAGGAACTAGAGAAGGAGAGACAGGTGATCGCGACATATTTGGATGTGGTGGACGAGGTCCTGTTTGAGTGGAAACGGAATGAGGGGGTCAAGGAGCGCGGGTGGGAGAAGGAAAGGCGGAAGGTTATCGAAAAGGGTGATCGAATCGTATCGAAAGCAAAAGCAAGAAGAGTTAGTTCAGGGGATAACAGGGAGATCTCGGCAACCGAGATATTATTAGGAAATCGTGGTAAACGACGAGTGTCGACTGGGATGCTGAATTCCTTAAGCGGGTTGACGCTGAGTGAGGAACCGGAGACTCTGCCGGAGGAAGAAGAGGAGTTGAGTGTGGATGATGAAGAACTTCCACTCTGGGCACAACGTAGCGCCTTCGTCAATGATGAGCTTGGTGAGATTTCATATCTTATCATGATGGAGTGCAACTTAGTAAATACATTCTGTTAGGCCGTGCGTATGCTATGATCACTGCTTTCCTCCCGTCCAACCTACTTCCCTTCCTCCCCCCTCCAACCGAAGGTGATGGATTTATGGAAAGCTTATCATCGGGTCAAATTCTTTGCGTTGCCTATAATGCATGTGTAAGAAAATCAAAGCATCCATGGGGTTACGTCAGTAAGGATGGCATACACAATATCGTTGCGCTTGAAGAGACGGCAAAAGAAGATGGGATAGAAAGTGGTAGGAAAGGCTGGACCTTCAGACGAACTGACAACCTCAGACTATGGGCTGGGTGAGTTCAAACCTCCCCATCCCTATCAGTACATGATCTAATATTTTTCTGTCAAGTGCATTGAAATTGCGGTATATGCTTCCCATACAGTTACCATCACAAGTCGTTCCGGTGCCTGGGATTGGTACACTGTTGAGCAAGACTACGGATGTGCCAAGTTCGCCTGTCCGTCCTACCTACCGCTCCACAGAGTTTCCGCTATTTTTCGATGCGAAGGTGGTTGCGAAGAGAGAGGATGGCTGGGAAGATATGTTGGAGGGTGTCCTCCTCAGATGGGTAGCAAAGGCTGTTGAGGAGAAACGCAATGCCCATTGAATGCTGGTTGTTCTTATTGCGATCTGTTTGCACCGCTACCTTTACTACCTTGGCTTTCAAGTTGCTCTCGGATTCTCTCTAGGGCGGATATATATATACCTACTATATACCCACAACACAACGTCAATATCTATTACTGGTAACTATAAACTATGGCACACTAGTATGACCTTCTAGGCCAGCTTGAAGTCAAATATGTAAATGTTTTATTCAATCTCCTTGTGACTCGTGAGAAGGACAAGTCCTACACATACTCAAGCTGTTCAACCATCTTCAATGATACATCACACTGGCTGTGATTGGCGCAGATTCTACTAAGATCTCTTTAAAAGGATTGTGCAGATTAAGAAATTGGGAGTAGGGTCCCGACGGACAGGAACTGAGCTCGATGTTAAGCATTTAGCAATGGTATGTGTGTTCGTTCGACTGTTCTGTTTACAGAGGCATTTCCATTGATAGACAAATTTGATATAATCAACATAGTGTTGGGCATATACTGTTATCACGCACGCTTATAGCCATTTGCAAAACGATAGAATTCCAATATTCGGCCCATGTTCATGCTGACCGACTTGGTTTTGTAACGACAATACTGTACCGAAATGTATGGTAGAAACTTCCACCCTAGAATTGCGTAATGATAGACAAAAAACAGAAAATGATGAGAACATTGTCACAGAAAAGAGTAGGCTTACATGACATTATATTTCCAAGCCAATTGTGCAGGACACATCAATAAACCAGTGTCAAAGTTGTTGAAGTTGCAATCACCTTTCTTGATAGGCAGTGGGAGTGTAATTGTGGAAAAGAGGTACCAAAGGGATGCATTCTACATGAGCAGAATAACTCCATCTTTAATCTTGCAGGTATCTGCTGTCCATGCAGCTACTACACCCATCTGGAACTAAATAAAGGTCAGTACACATTGATGCAATGATAGTGATTGGTACATACAATGGTCAAAAGGTTTTCAGGTTAGTGTCATAATAATCACTAGACTGAATCTCCCAGCAGAGCCTCTACAGTATTTTTGGGATTGATGCATTCTAATAGCTATGTATCATATTGAATGCCTGGAGCTGCAGGTGCTTTGTATTATTTCTAGAGGCAAAAAGACAAAATGTAGTAAGTTTTTGAGTGCATATAATCATTTTTGACTTACATTTCATCTCTTACTACATCATTCCCCTCATCATTGCTTTCTGCACCTTTATTAGACTGACTTCCACACACTGGAACCATGAATGAGACATTGAGATGTTTTGATTGAACAAGGCCATTCACAAATACCAAATTCAAGTCAAGGAAAGGGTTGTAAAGACAAGGAACCAGTTTCCCTGCTTGATAGAATGGACATCAACAAGTTCAATGTAGGAAATGCAAAGAATATAACAGTTGACCAGAAAAACACCGACAAATTGATGATGCCCATGTTGTGTATGATGCAGGTAGTTCATTGGCTCCAAAGGCAATGGTGATGGTGGTGATGATGATGTTAATCCCAGGCCAGCAAAACCTCTTCCTTCATCTCAAATCATCTCAAAGAAAGTGTTTAAGAGTGGAGTTGGAGGATGAAGTGCAAGTTAGTCACTGATGGACTGGGACTTTGGCTGGGACTTTGAACTCAGATTTGTACTTATGCTAGGACTGGACTGGCTAGGACTGTACTTGCCTGACTTGTCTTTCCTTGTTCTTTTTTCTTCCTTTGTTCACATCTGCTTTTTATTATATGTGGGCTTATAACCTATGTTGAATTGTGTTCTGTATGCTTGCTTTTGTCTTTGTTAATTGTATCCCTTGTTTCATGCTAGTATTCATTATGATTTGGCTCCTCCAATCCGAGTGATCCTAAGGACACAAAAATTAGTATCATAAGCCTGTGTTAACATCAAATGGTACAACACATCCTAGGAGATAACTGGGAAGTTCATCTCAGAAAGCTCCCATAAATCAAGGGGATTATCATGAAATCCTTCCTACATTGGGTCCCTTCTGCTAAATTCAGGTCTCACAATGGTAGATGATGATTTTCAATAATTTTCCTTGTACCAGACTCACTCCAATATTACAGCCGACCAGCCTCCCCGCAATGCCCAGATATTGTAAGTAACATATTATTTCTATGGACCTCGTGATTATGCTCAGGTATTCTAAGCAACTTTTTGCTGATGATGCGTCACAATTATGATATCGGCTGGAAAAAGATTTACGCCGAAGTTTCGAGGTGTATTTATGATATTATTGGATAGTGACGACGTCGACAAACTGATCGAGTCTGTCGACGCCTTGAAAAAGACAACGAGGTCTGGTGATAGCGGTCGTCATTGTGAATATGATTGGTAGTAAATGTTCTGTTCAATTGCAATGGGTGCCGATGGTATGAGTTAAAGCAGTTTGATGAGGCTTTAAGAAAAAAGCGTCCGCTTTATGCGCTTCGATGCCCCGGACGAAGGTGGACCAACTAACAAAAGAGGCCGATTCTCCTATTGCAAGTTTTAGCTAGGCCTGTCCCCTGATGAAGGCACCAGCCTCCCCTTTATCTGATGTCCACTGATCAAGATTGTTCACATCGTTGCAGTGAAGTACACAAATGTCAGAAATTAACATCACTTATGGGCAACAGCCTCTCCTTTATTATGTTCACTGACCAAGACGATTCACATCGTTGCAGTGAAGTATACAAATATCAGAAATTAACATCACTTACTTTCCTGTCTCGTATTCTACAGGCATTGAAGCGACAGCATCCTTCAATGACTCCATATCCAAAGAATCCTGCCCCGCCAATGTTGTAAACCCCATCTGACCCTTCAATCCCTCATAAAAATTCCTTGTCAACCCCGCCTTCTCTCTGTCCTCAACATTGAACGGCCCCTTCAGATCTCCTCTCCAGCCACGTCTCACTTCCTCCCTAAAAGCCTGGACAGGGTCCACCTCCTGTTCCTGCTCACACAGCCACGTAAACCACCGATGTCCCGACGTGACATGAGTCACTTCATCGGCATGGATGACCTCCATCACTTTCACACTGTCCACATCTCCCGCCTTGCGAAACCGCTCAATTGTTCCAGGGTTGACATCGAGCCCGCGTGCCTCGTGGACGAGATGGATGATGGCTAAACGAGACCGTAGAGACTTTGAGGTTACGGTAGCTGATTCCCAGAGGGAGGCATGCACGGGCATGGTCCCGTATGGGGTAGTCGGAGAGATTTGTGAGAGTCTGGACGTAAGAAGTGTGCTAAATATGCATCAGTGTTAGAATCGAGAACGAGAAGAGAAAGGAAGTGTCCATACAAATGTTTTGATTCATCCAGAGCCATTTTGGTAAAATCAAAGAAAAAGGCGGGAGGGATATCTGGGTACGACGGTCCAAAACGCGCCATGATGTCCCATCTGAGGAGTAGAGGTGAGATTCATAGTGAAAACAAACGAGAACATGGACAAACGCGAGGTCAATTCTAGAGGGAGGTAGTACTGTAAGTTAACGAGCTGAAAAAATCTTGATTACAGAACAGACTTACGCCCACTGCTCGATATTCGCCAACGCATGAAGCATAACCGCCTTGTTCCTTCTATTTTTCATCTTTGTAGGGTCTACTGTATTCCTTGAAAAGTGGTCTTCACGAGGAGGAACATCTGGCGGGCGAGGTGCATTAGGCGATTTGTGACCAATAGATGAGAGCTTCCCCGTTCGAAAGAGATTCACAGCTTCTCGGGTGCGTTGGACCTTTTTTAAGATAAGATATTTGTATATCAAGGGATCCGCAACCGTACTTTGAGAGTAGGATTTGGAGTATTCAGGATTAGAACTGCCCACTGCATTAAAGTCGTCGGCGGGTTGTCAACGGGTACAACGGGTTCATCGACTACAGATGGTGTTGATGATACAACAGTGGCAGGTAGTAGAGGCGCTGTTGATTTAGGGGGAGGGTCCGCAAACTCTGATGGACGTTACACAAATGAGTACATGAGAGCACCACGATGAATGGTTGAACGCGCCTTCAGAAACTGGACGAAGCTCCACGAGTCGCCAACCAGTACCTCCTGCGGGCGTCTCTACCCAAACCTTGTCGATTCCATCAGAAAGGTCAGTCTTGACTTCAACGGCGTAAGTACAAGCCCTCAGTCCCGTCTCGCTCTTTCCTGTGCGCAAATCAAAGTCGTATCTTCAAACGAAGATCCCTATCAACACGGATTACATGATAAATGCAGGTATCGCTGGCTCACCTATGCCATGGACAAACGGCAACAACACTCGTTTCGTATTCTTCAATGTCCGCATGAGAAAGGTCTGCTCCGAGGTGTGGACAGGTGGATTCCATGACATAAATTTGTTTGTATATAGGGTTTTTCTTTGTACAAACAGAGGCAGAAGACTCTGAGCCAGGCTCGGAGACCTCGGGCGTTAGTCTAAAGAGTATGAGGGAGTGATACGTTCCTTCATAAGATCGGAGAGTCAGAAAAAAGCGTGAATGACTCAGTAGAGCGCTGAAGGGAGCTATTCTGAGGGAAATCAATAGCAGTCATGATTCGCAGAACTATTTACGCACTGAATTTGCTCCATTTTTTTGAAGTTTATATATTGGGTAAGGGCGAAGTTTCTGCACAAAGTGATAAGATTATCTATTTTGATCTATGTATCTATCTGCATTACATAGATAGAATAAACTGAATCACCCGACTCCAGTCGTATTTACCATATGATAGCTTTGCCCCAAATCCATCTCAGTGTCCGATCTCGCCAACGATATGAAGAAATCAGAAGCTCTCAAATTGATACAAAGAACGCCCGTTGGAAGTGCGCCAGACAACCGATTGCCTGTACTTACCCTGGAAGGAATTGGACAGTAAAACTCATGTGAACTCTATCATTCTCCATCATTGAATTTTTGGTTAATGTAGCTACTCATCAAAAGGGCTTCTGATGGCGTCTTCAAGCCCTAATGGCATGGGTGGAACATAGTGCGAGGGAGCATCGTCTCGTACATTTCCTGTTTCGTCGTCTACAAAAGGATCCGCCCTCGGATATATATCGGAGAAGGGTTACTTCAAGTAAAGTACATTGCGGCTCCTCTCCAAGGTATCCTTCAAAGCTTCAATTGGCAAGGCCATGCGCAATCAATTATCTACCAATTGGCTCTTTCATAAAAAATACATGCCTGCCAATGATACCAACACACTCCTTTACATTCGCCGTGTAGTGGTCATTGTCAATGAAATAAAATGGTGCACTTCAAGGTTGCTCGAGACCCCTGGGGCTGTATCACTTCTCGTAGACATTCGGATTAAGCTTTCGGAAACGCTTACCGAAACTAAGCATTCTTCGGACATGCACAGTTGGTCAACCTTGACCAGTGCTCTCATGACCACCGTGCACGACGGCGCCATGGGGCAAGTCATAGGGGCAAGTCGTAAAACGATTTGGAGGTCCCGAATCTCCGTGCTGACTCTGAAAGTCTCCGTACATTCACTCAAGACGATAAAGGCTGTCAAAATCTCTTCACAGCGGTCCTCACACTTCGAGCTTTCCTCTCAGTGACGTCAGCCATGCTTCCGGAGCACAGTGTTGCTAGCACAACATAGTATGATCGAGATGATGCCCACGTTTGCCTTTCTATGAGTCGGTAACCTTCGGGTGAAAAAGCGATTGTCACACACGGCTTCAAGTGGATCACGCAAGCCGTTCGTTCGCAACTCATCTATTCTATGCTCAAAGGAATGATAATCATGCCGAATGTCGAGGCGTTTGTACCCACTCTATCAGCTTAGCTCTGTAAAAAAGATCAATTTTCAATCATAGGAGGAGCAAACTATTCTTATCCTCACCGTCTTATCAAATTTCTCACCTATCGTTCTATAACTAGGGAGTTCTAACGTGCCATGTCCGATCCTCAGGCTGCCAAGCTCGGAAAGCTCATGATTCCGAGAAGCGAAAAATTCCGCAAGGCATGGTTCAAGTTCAAGGCATTTGTTGAGGATATTAGACATGATTTTGACCAGGTGGAGAAATAATCTCAGCCATGTTCTGCGCCTAATGTGAGCGGGTTGTTTCGATGGTAACTTTTTGCAGTGTAGCAGGGAGACGACGCGTTACTTCAAGTTGCTGCATGCCAAACCTCACAATATTGGTTCCAAAGCGTGTCAAGCAAGAGAGTAGAAATCTGTCGAGCATCGGACCCGTTGTCGTACTATGAACTAACCTCTCATGCATGAGTATCAAAGGAACGAGGTGGCGAAGGAGTCCCACTAGCTGCGGCTCGATGCTGGCGTGGGCGCAGACGTGGATAGGACCCGGGAAGCTCCTTTCAGGGCTTGTCCAGGCAATTCCCACAATTTCGTCTCAAATCCGCTATCTTTGGACCTAGAAATCCGCAATAATGGACAACATACGTGCAGGAACGGAAATTCTCTTTATTTCTCTTTTTTTCCCTCTCTTTTTCTGATTCCTTTCTTTGTTCCGGTGTTTCGGTGTCAACAGTGCCTTTTTAGACTACAGCTAGGTACATCATATATGTGTAGAGCCTATTTAGATAGTTTACTGCCTGGAATCGGAATTTTGAGAACAGGTACCTTCGAAACAATGAGTTTCAGCTTTGCAGCAAGATATTCCACTGTGATGTGGCAAGAAGTGTTAGAGACTTTTGAAGGATATCATCACCAATGAGGGCATGGAGCCCAAGGTTAAGGATGACATTGTCAACAGGGGCATGCATATGAAGATGGAACTTCTTCCCTTTTCCAGCACATGTGAACTCGTTTACATCTCAAACTGTCATACACACCAATTTAAGGAATCAGACTGCCTTCAAGTTTGAGTATTCAGAATTAATCTTGTGCCAAATTTTCGAAAATCTCCCCCTTCCATGCGTATAAACACTATAGATATTCTGTGCAAGTGGAACCAACATGTATAATAATTGAATTGAACAAACAGTTGTTTGTGCAGGCATGAGAAATCTGACATTATTGGGTGGCGTAGGTAAGGGTAGAATGCCTGGACAATGAGATTTCTCAGTACACAAAGGTAGCTCCAGGCCAGCTAGGTAGTAGCCGAGAACCCCAACCAGTGAAGCTCTCCTCTAGCCTAAGCCTTCCCAATGGAGCTGAGCCACAGACAGGCAATAAAATTAGAGATAAGATTCAGGCAAAAGAAGGATACAAATACAAGAAATATAAAGGATACATCAGAGAGATAAGTTGAGGAAATAATCTTGCATGCCATCAGAAATGTTGAATCTCCTCATAAATTCCTCTTTGTAAGGGGACAACCCTGTTGGATAACTCCAATAGGTAACTCCAACTCTATCCAGTTCTAGGACTGGCATCATCTCTAGCATTCCAACTGACCAGCTGCCAAGCCCCTGCACCCTCCAGTCAGTAGTAGTCAGCCCTTTGTAGTCATCAGACCTTATATCTCCTTTTGATGTATTGTTAGTAATATCTGCTTAGCATATCTGGTACCACACATAGTATTAGTCATAGTATAGCCATGGATGTAGTATATAAGCTGGTTGCAAGGATAGAATATCCTTTGACCAATCAATAACAGCATCTCTCAGGTCTATCCAGCAGATCAATTATGAGCTTGCCTAGCATTGTCTGACTCTGTCTCCACCTAGCTTTGACTCTTGCTAGCCGCTTGCCCATGTTAGCACTTGCTTGCTGTTTGCTTGTCTCTTAGCTCTTCTGTTGCATGATAGGATTATCCCGCAGTGTTGAGTATTCCCTCACAAGTGTGGGGCTTGGCAATGCCCAGAGTGGGTGGTTGGTTGATCCTGGTGTGTCAGGCAATCAGGGTGATGCATTGATGTGAGTTGTTGATGGGAGCATGGTGGGGGGAGCTCCAGAGTGGTCTGGGCCTTTGGCAGGGCCTGTGGGAGGAGAGGAAAGGCATGGAGCCTGTAGTGAGTACTCAAGCAGTGACTAGGAGTAGTCAAAGAGTAGGTGCTGGGGCTCATGATTAGATGTCAAAGGTAGTGGGGAAAGCTCTGGAGTTTGCTGGGGAAGCTCGGGGCTTGCTGGGGCAGGCACTGGGTATTGATAAGGAAGGAAGAAGGAGAACAGGGGAGTGGTACACATTGGGGCTGCTGGGGAATAAGGGGAGGGTGGTAGGGGGTCTGAGAGGGGGGTGTGACATTACCTCCCCCTTGGTGTTGAGACCCTTTGAGGTGCAGGGTGCAGGGTGGCTGGTAGTGGCAGCATGAGAATCAAAGTTGAGGCAGAGTGGTATTCATCAGGAGTCAAAGCTACAGCAGGTTCAGGGTTATCATTCTCTAGGAAGCTGTTAAGAGGATAAAAGGGAGGGTGAAACATATCCCAGCACCATATAACCTCCACTCTCCCATGCACTCTTCCCAGTCCTTGTCATCTACTGAACTGCCTAGTCCCTTGCCTTCCCCCTCACTCCACCATTGTGAGTACTGTATCTCATTCTTGAGGGAGACACTGACATAGTTTTGTAGCTTCTTTGGCAGTGGCAAGTCTGTCTAGGGGTTCCTCCTGAGCACCTCCAACATCCCTTATTCCTCATGCATGAGTTTTGGACTGGGGATGGTGCAGGCCACTTTGGTGGCTTAATGAATTCTGCAGGCAGGGATGACCCCAGAAATATTTGTAGAGGCAGTGGAGCAGGTGTGGAGTCCCCCACTCCTTACATACTATCAGGAGGAGGCCCCAGTAAGTTACCATACTTCTCCTTTTGTATTCTAGCTGACCCTGAGGACAGTGTGCTCTCTGCATCTGGCATGGGGAGCAATGTGAGTTTGAGGCACTGGCACTGGATTCCTACTGGGACACTTCCATTTGCATCCTGTGTCACACAAGTCATGAGAAGTGTTCTGTGTTGTTGGCCTGATGCATACTCTGCATTGCAGCAGAGCAGGGGTGGGGCTGGGAGTGGATAGTGAATAGTTGGCAGAGGGGAGGAAGGAGTGGGCTTCAGGTTGGAAGTCTGGAGTGGAGGTTGTGATCAGGCTGGCAGGGAAGGTGGGGCTGCCTCAAGGGGGTCAGTGTGAGGGGAACACTCATGGTGCAGGATACTCCTATCAAGTAATGCGGAAGCCAAGAGCCAAGCGGGCAGCAAGAGAGTACTAAGACAGACAAGC
>JABFYK010000029.1:0-15366 GCA_018849495.1 Termitomyces sp. T123_Mx157
TTTAAACGAGACGGATCACCATTCAACACGCGTGTGAGATAAAGCTGTTTCATCTCTTTCTCAAGACGGCTGGGTAGGCCAGGATACATACTCGAACCGCCGGATAGAACAATATGCTTATAGAGCTCTGCTCGAGTGTCGACGGCAGCAGATTGGATTGTTTGGAAGAGCATTTCTACAGCAGAGGAAGAAATATGTCGAAGCCGCGACATATTGGGCTCAGAAGAGTACATACCTGCAACACCGGGCTGGTCGACGTCAACCAGATGGGGTTGGAACATGCATTCTGGCGCCTCAAAACGCTCTGATCCAACCTTGATAGTACGACCGTCCGGAAGCTAGATTGGATAAGGTAAACGTCGTGTAAAGGGCCATACCGAGTGTAAGGCATACTATGTAATTTTCCACAAGCACAGTCGTTTCCTCAGAGAGGCGCGTGTCCATATCGAGGTCGTAGCTACAAAGTCATCAATGGAAGAGAAGTAAAGCTCTGCACTAGAGGCATCACCTTACGTAGCAGAGTTTTTCCTTGATTTCGCGAACTGTTTCAAAATCGGCGGTCCGATTGAAGGCGTAGCCTCGCATTAGAAGGAGCTTGATCAGGTAGCGTGTGACATCTCGACCCGCGATATCGAGGCGACGAGTGAGATGAGGTAGGGAGAAGCCATCGTAAACAGGGACGATATGTGTTACTCCATCGCCCGAATCCACCACCACACCGGTTGTTAGCCCTGCGATTAGAAGATTGGTATTCAGTTACAGATAAAAACACCAGACACACCTTGTGCATACAAGGTCAATACTGCTTGAATAGCAACATACACGCCCCCAAATCCGTACTCCTCGAACATGACTTGGCACATCCTAGTGCGATTCGCTCGTGGGTTCATAGGAGGTTCTGTGAGGAGAACTTTACGACCACGAGGATCAACACGCAATTTCTCGTCGAAGGTATAATCCCACAGGTGTTTCATGTCTTCCCAGTTACGCACAATTCCGTGCTCCATCGGCTGGGTAACTTGCAGGTAATTACGGTTCATGGCGGCTTCGTCACCAATCATAATATCCTTAATCACAGCAGACCCGACACGCTCTTCTGCCCGCAAGATCGGACGACCGACGATAGAAGGGAATACTATAGCAAAAGGATAGGTCATGAGTTGGCTGTGAGACGACTGAACGCACCATGTTCAGGGAAGTTGGAGCCCGCATATCCGACTTTGACGAACTACGCAAGAGATTTGAATGGTAGTCAAGGATGAGAAATCAAGCATATAAACTTACACCGGTACCATTATCAACGACGAGAGGGACTCCTGAATCCATGAGTCAAACTTGGCAACGCGGGATCAGGAGACGATTCCTCCCTGAATTACTCTGTAATCTCAAAGAATTGTACTATAGGATGCAGAATTTCCTTTTTAAGATATGTCACAATTGACTCCTTCTGTAGTTCAAATTGGGTTCAAATTGAAGTTTATATATAGTATTCAAGTATTTACTGCATATCATGTTCTCCATAACAACATGGCAGACATGCGGACAATGGACATAAACCAGCGAGGCCAATTATAGCCGAAAGGTTGGACCAAGGCCTCACATATGCATGTCCCACTCGATACTAATACTGAGGTTTTAGTTCTGGTTCATTACAAGAAGCTGGACTCTTTCGATTTAGATTGAATCACTGGTATATCTTCACACATAAGTGAAAATTTCTCACACATTGTTGAAGATTTAGAGTTGAATGTTGATAGGCCAATGGCTATCAATATACTTCCCTACGTCTTCGATTAGTGGCTTAAACCAACGGAAAAGAATACCACAATGATACCTCCAGAAAAACTTGACAATAAAAGGGATATATTAATCAGATGTCCAACTCTCGGCAAACGTGGCACTTTTTTCTTTTGTTATCTAACACGAAAAAAACGTTATTTCGTAGGGATGTGGCAAGACGTCTAAGAAAGCATTAGCGATGAACGTGCCTATACATCTTGCCGGCGGAATCGCCGCAACTCGGTGATAGGTTATCTGCATGTCATAGCGCATCAAGATAAAAACACAAAGGGAGAATGAAGTCAAACATAATTGAAATCTGTTTTGTCTTCAGCGAAGAATAAACCGTGGCGGATCATAACCATGAATACTCCAGCCAATAGCAATAGCCTACTGATGGGCCTGCATAATGGCGTCGGAAATGAATGTTGCAGAAACCTGCTTGCCACCAAACCATCGCCCATTGAGTCCTTGAACAGCCTTCTTGGCAGATTCAATGGAGTCGAACTTCACATAAATTTCACCCTTCTCACCATTCAGCATGAAAATGGACGAGGGCTTTGACTGTCATACCTGTGTTTCTTTCTCGACTTTGATAGCTTCAACAGAGCCATATTTGTCCTCGCATTCCCCTTTAACATCCTCTGCGAGATCCTTATCCCAGTCACGCTCCGTTTCTCTGCGAGAAATGAGCGTCTGACCATTAACACAAGCAAGAAGACGAACTCTTCAGGATCAAACATGTTCTTCATTAAGACAGAGCGCGACTGCATTGTCTGGGTGATGTTCGGTCGAGCGCTGCGAAATAGTTGGTCAATTCACCCACAACATATCAAAGCAACTTCTCACTTACACAGGTTCTGGTAAAGTAAAAGCGGGTTCAGTCCTAGCGAGTTTCTGCATCAGCGCTTGACGAGATGCAGCGTTCAAGTTACCGCCTAGTAGTGTAAGTCATGTATCAAAGAGTAGAACTATGGATCATTTACCGCCAGCTTCATCCAAAGAATCTTGTTGCGTATACTTAGCCGTCCCTTTCTCATGCACTGTGTTGACACGAAGCTGGAACAATCCTCAAAAATGATTGACACTTGAAATCCTCAGAGACAAACCTGACGCCCTGCCAGTTCGAAACCTTCCATCTGTTCCAGTGCCATTCTGGCGTCTTCAACTCTTTTATATCTAGAAGACGATTAATGGGGTTGAGGTTCATTTGCGGTATACTTACTGAACAAAGGCATAGCCCTTGCTACGGCCGGTCATAGGATCCCTGTGAAGGTCTACAAATTCTAGTTCACCAAAGGGCTCAAAAACCTGTCTGATATCGGATTCGGTGAGGTTGAAATGGAGTGACCCGACGTATAATCTAAAGAAACAAAACCAAGTGAGTTTTGATAAATTGGTCATAATATGATACGTGCTGCTTTGCTCCATGTGGTGCGCTTACACCTGGGGGAAGATTGAGATTACTGATCATAGTGTCAGAAGTGCTTCCTCAGATAATAAAGTCGTCGCACCCGTCTCCTGGATGAAGCTTATTCCTTTCGGACTCTGTCAGCTGTACCATAATGGGCAAACCCATGACGACAGTGCCTGAGAGGGCGATAGCTTTTTCTACTAGATCAATAGACCGAAATTCAACATAACCGATGCTGTTGACACTGTTAGAGGTCCATATGAGGAGCCAGAAAGGTCGCGCACCCTTTCGAACGACGCGACAATCTGTCAGTCACTATTCTTGAATCCATGACAGTGCCTTCGCCAAGTTTGTCCTCAAAGAAATATCCCAGGTCTCGGGCAGTCAAACGAGCTGCAAGCTGTGAAACAAAAACGGATCGTGCCTCAGAATCATCTTCCTTGGGTTCATCCGGATTGTAAGGCTCTTCTTGAGGGGGCTCATATATTGGGGAGGCTCTCCTAGAACAGAAAAGGGAATAAATCTAGCCACATTACTTTAGCGTTGACCTTACTTGATGGTTAGGGAAGGGCTCCTAGTTGGTTGTCGAACGTCCCCGTAATCATCCTCAGCACCGTACGGGGGGCGTCCATAATCCCTACTCCTGTAACGAGGATCATCAAACTCGTCTCTGGGGTCAAGACGGCGCGATGGTCTGTCACTGTTTTTGTTATAGTCCAGAGAACGATCTCTTCGAGATGATCTGGGACTATCTCTTGGGCCAAGGTCATCATGGTCATCCTCCGGTCGCTTTCGCTTGCCACGACCTTCTTGCTCTCGGTGTTCGCTTGCATCGTCAAAGTCCTCGTCACGTTTTCGTCGTCTGTCTCTGTCTTCCTTGTCGCGACTATCACGGTCCCTTTCCCGGTCACGCTCTCGATGACGACTTTCACCTCTTGCACGAGGCCTTTCGCTTCGATGTCCTCTTTCCCCATCTCGATCGCGGCGTCGGTCCCTATCCCTGTCCCTGTCTCGGTGACGGTCGCGAGAACGGTCCCTCTCCCTCTCTCGATATCGTTCCTTGCTGCGACTCCTTCGGCGCCGTTCATCGTCACGACGTTTTCTTTCTCTTGAAGTTGAGCGGTGGGATCTTCTGGTACGATGGGTATCAGTAGAAAGGTTGCGTGACCTGTCAACCATGAGTTTTCAGGATGCAATTGAGCCAAACGAACACACGAGCGACGGTTTGGTGAGCCATCAACATCCATTGCACCGTTCTGAGAAGACATGAGTATGCTGTGAACACAAGGCAAAAGTTGTTGGTATTTGGTTCGAGGTGCAAAATGAAAAGTTGATTTTGTAATTGGTGGGAAAATCTCTCAGTACAAAGTCACACAAACTAAGAACTATGCCACAAGCAAATTTGCTAGACGAGCTCGAACCCTCTTCTCAGCTTTACCAAGCTCGCTCTCTTCGGATCTGCGATACAACTCGTTCAAAGGATTCTCTGAGCCTTCCTTTTCGAGGTCGTCTTCGATCTTGCTAAATTCCTTGCAAAATTTGCCGTTTAGAACCTAGGAAAAGTAACTCTCAGCCGAGTTGCCCAGTGCAATTTGAAAACTACCGGCGACATACCTGATTATACAATATATCTTGAAAATGCTTCCGAGCCTCCTTTCCATCGAGGGCTAATGCTCCGCTGAGCTGTCCGAACTGAGAAACCGTAGAGTGATGTTTCAGCTGGCAACAATCATCAGTTGCATCCCAGGTACTACAGGCAGACATACTTGTTGGATGAAGCCGTCTTCTGCCGCTCGCTCAAATATCTCTGCAGGCTCTTTAGACATCCACCTGGCAGTCTGTGAGTGATTATCGTCTGATCAGTGCTGATTGAGTAAAGTTACATCTCATAACACAGTGCTTCGTCCGAACATCCGGCTTCCTTGAGAACGTGGAATGCTTCTCTAGTGTCATGGAAATAAGGACAGCCTCAGCTAAGTCTCAGTCGATCATGTCATTGGAACGATTCTCACCTGAATAACATGATAATATTCGGCCACAAGGCTTGTTCTGTTACACTTTGTTGATCAGTTATCATACGAGTTTTGACGTATTCAACATGCCTGCAAAAAGATCTATTGCTGTTTCCTCACGTGCAGAAGAAGCGATTGCACCAGCTCGAGTTGCTCCAATAGCCCGAGAAAGAGCCAATGCAATAGGCAACCCAGTTCCTGTGCCATCTTGTTCGACAGAGATGAAGCATGGGAAACCCTTTTGCTTTTCGTATAAGGAACGTACAGAGGACCCTATCATCCTGCAGTTACTATGAATACTTTGCAAACTTCGTGGGGTGTGCTTCGAACCTTGGTGCTACCATGACAACGTCTTGCGTGACCTGGAAATTGAGCAATCTATAAAACACGTTGTATCCGCTGGCAATAACGATAGTCGATGTTGCTTTCAATGCTGGAGCGACTTGCTTGTTGAATACTCGTGGTTGCACTTGATCGGGAATCAAAATGAAGATAACTAATTATCATTCATGTTCAATGCAAACTATGAACAGATATAGATACTTTGCTCTTACCATCTGCTACCGCAGCAGCCTTGGAGAAGTCGTGCTCGACATGGAAGCCTTTCGATCTCGCATCGATCGCATAGGAATCGTCGCGATTCGCAATCAAGATATTGTCATTGGGAACACCACTATCTCTGAGGTTCTGTGCCTGTGCGGCACCTTGATTTCCAAAGCTGGATCGCAACAGTTGTAATGTCGGTCAAGGTAGAGTTCAAACAAAACACACCCCAGGAACACTATTTTCATGTCTTTCAGTAGCCCGAGATCAGCATCAGAATCATAGTAACTGGATAAATTTGTCAGCTCATGGCGTTCAGTATCCATCCAACGAGTCTTACATCTTCGCTGCCATCGGGATTCTATATGTCGCTGTGAGAGGGAACTATTAAGGTTCTGTCTACCAGGTCGACATTTTATAATGGGCATTGGCTTCCTTTTCCGGCTCCTACCCGACGTTTGTCTTCCCTAAATCTCCTGAGTTATATGTGGGTCATGGGTAATAGAAATGGTTTTCCGTATGGGTGACGGTCATCTGGTCCTGAGTTCCCGGCCCGGTACGGTTTGTTCAAGCGTAAAGAGACCTCTCGGATTGCGATTGTTGTGACCATGGCTCTTGTCGCGAATAAGGTCGTTTGCATAACCGGCTCTTCTAGGGGCATAGGGCGCGCATGGTTGTCCTTTCTATATTGACGTCCATAATGTCTCTGTTTTACTAACGACATGGTACCAGTGCCCTTGACTTCGTGAAATATGGTGCCTCCGCTTTGATTCTTCACTATTTAGGTGATGCAGAAACGGAGGCAGAGATTCAATCCATTCAAAGGGAGGTTGAGAGCAAAGGTGCACAAGTTGTGACGGTCGCGGGGGACGTTGCAGATCCCGCGACTTCTTCTAAGGTCAGAAACTGGCTCTCTTCACAAAAAAGGAACATTTTGAACCTATGAGTAGATCGTTGAAATCGGAGTGAAAGCGTTCGGTAGAATAGATGTTCTTGTTTCAAATGCTGGTATTTGCCCTTTCGCGGAATTTTTGACTATGCCACACACAACCTGGGAGAGAACACGGCAGGTGAATCTTGATGGCTCATTCTACATCGTGCAAGGCAAGATATTTCCCTGTTAAGTCCATCAGATGCTCACAGAAATGATAGCGGTTGCAAATGTGATGAAAAATCAAATTCCTCCTGGTGGCTCAATCATCGGAATTTCCTCAATCTCTGCGCTCGTTGGAGGTGAACTGCAATGGTAAGAGATTCATACATATTCGTTACGAACGATGACTTTTTTGCAGTCATTACACTCCAACAAAAGCTGGTATCCTTTCGTTAATGCAAAGTTGTGCAATTGCTTTGGGAAAATATGGCATACGAGCTAACGCCGTGCTTCCGGGCACCATTGCCACTGATATCAATAAAGAGGACCTTGCCGATGAAAAAAAACGTGAATACACTATCAATCGTACAGTTCTCAAAAGACTTGGAGGTGAGCTGTCGGCAACAAGTTCTTTTCGATGATGAGCTCAATCAGCATTGCTGCAGCGCCAGACGATATTTCAGGCCCGGTTGTTTTTTTGGCAAGTGATCTCGCTAAATATGTTACGGGAGCTTCCTTGTTAGTTGATGGAGGACTTTTTGTCAATTTGCAGTAGTTCGATTGGTGTGTAGATTGTGGTTATCAACCGGGTCCTTGCACTACATACTTATATAGGAGAGTAGTTTACACCAAGTCCACGCCCTCGTCGGACCGTGGGCCGCGAATTCAGACTTCCATTCTACGGCAGCGATACGGGTAAAATAGCCGGTCCCAATGATTCTCCGTTGGAAATAGCAGGTTCTGCCGCTATCAGAACCGATACCCACCGTGTCCATTTATCAGTAGGATTTTTCCATGCATGCATTGTCCCTTTCTGAATGACGGTGTCACCAGGATTCTTGAGATGCCTTTCTGTTCCGTCCTCCGTTATCAAGACCAGCTCTCCCTGGACTAATATGAAATACCATCACTGATGGTGTTCGATTGGCCAGAGTTTCGTGCCTTACCCAAGATGTTGTAATCCAGAGAAGAAGTACGATGCTGTCAAAATAGTCAGCGAGCGACGTAGATTTGTTTCTGAGTATTTTCACCATGACTGTGGTGCTTCCAGGCGCAAGTTCAGTGGACCTTAGGTTGGTTCCATTGGGGTGAACAAGTCGAAAATTTGCTTGATCATCGATGGTACGAGCAGCACCATCTTCACTACGGTGGAAAAAATCAGTCATGAGCCACATTCACCGGGGTGTTGATTAGGACCGACAGCTTGTTATTATCGTTCGTTGGGATGGAGTCAGTTGTCACCCAGATAGCAGCTGACCTAGCGCCCTTAACAGTGCCCATTGGCTGCGACAATTTTTTGTTAGCAGAAGTAAAGTCAGTCGAACGATAGCCGAGATACCTCTGAAGGAAGAACCCGATCGCTATCGACTATGGAACTGCCTTGCTGGTCATGACTAGTCACAATGCGGCGCAGATTGGGGAGAAGCGGGTCTTCAGACATTATGGTGATTGTGATCGATATCTAAGCGCTGGAGATATGTACTTATAGTGAGTGGTGGCGGACCCTGGAAGTTGGGTGTCTCCCTGTCAAATCACATGGTACATATACGACAGATTTGGCTTGGTGGGATTGAGCAATGGAGAAAAACAGTACGAGTCCTCTCGGCTCATATTATGACCACGATCAAGTAGACATTGTGTTATTCAATTACATCGTCAAAGAAGCTAGATGAAGGGCTAAGGAGCGGTATCTAGTAGGGATAGAACTTAGCAGGTACAAAACAAAGATGTAATAGCACATACAATAATAGTACTCATCAATCAAAGGGATCCAATCCTGGATGAAGGCTCCAAAAAGGTTGAACAAGGGAGTATGAGATGCCCCCATGGCCAAACCCTGCAACTTGGGCCTGAGATGCAATGTTAGAATCATCGGAAAGGCAAGATAGAGAGAAAAAGAACATAAACGCACCGAGTGTATGACTGCCATATAGACCCACGTAATAGGTACCATAACATATCACGATCTCTTCTTGCATATTCTGTACGTTCAAGAACTGCAGAAGGGAGAGGAGTTCTACGAAGATTACGTGATAATAGTTCCATGACTAGTGCAGTTATGAGAGGTCGGCTAGAACGTCTGTCAGAAACAAGTAGAGTCGCTAGAAAAAGGTTAGAACAAGACTGTCTAAGGGACAATTGTCATATGTACCATAGACAAGGGGGCGCATGATGTAGATGGATTCTGCAATCCAATCCGTGGGTGAAGAGAGAGATTTGACCAAAGATAGTGATGGCCTAACAGATAAGGTAGACAGAGCCTTGGGTAGCAAATAATCTTCCGCCGTAGTCTCGGATCGAGAAGAGAGCAATGCGTGAGGTGGCAAAGGTGTGCGATTATTTCTGAGATGATCGGGAATTGCGGTAGAGTCAGAAGGGGTCTCGGACGATGAGTCGGTCGAGGTAGGTAGAGACGCTGGGTCGAAGTCGCGCTCGGGTATCGGGGGTGACAAGAGAGGCTTGCGCGTGATCAATAAGAGTGTGAAACGAAGGCACGTTCTGGTCAGGATTGATATAAGGGAGGCGTGCAGAATGCAAAATCGACATGAACTCACTTGACTATCTCCAACAGGATTACACCTCTCCACCTTGCCTTGGAGGAGACTTTGCGCCGCAAGCCCATCTCCACGACAAGTTCAAAGAATTTTATTAACTGAAGGGCACGGGCAGCCCATTTGTATTTGTCGCTCTTGTCAGACCATGCTTTGGTGAAACGAGTGTGGAGGGAAGGGGGAATAAGCGGTCGGTAGTTTCGATCTTTTTCAACGATTTTTGCAAGAAGGGTGTCATGATACATGCTCATTACATTGAGCAGGGAAGTGACTGACAAGGGTTTATCAACCGGAGCGAGGAACACAACTGATTGAGAAACTAACGAGTTTCGGACGCCAATTCGGCGTCCTTGAATCTGCCAGGAAGAAACCATGTTATTGAACGAAGAGAGGACTCGAGCGACGAGATAGTTGAGACATTATCTAGGAGAAAAGCTTCATAACGGGCAATAGACATCGACATGGGCGGCGAAGGAACGGCAGAAAGACGAGAAATCACAGTCATTGCAGAGCCGGTTTCCCACGCGCGTTGCACTTTGGCTCCTCTGCGATAAATTTATTCGTCGTTGCCGCCCTTGAAGTCTATCCAACGCTTGCAAGAAACAAAGAAAACATTCAAAATCTCTACTTTCTAATGCAATTTTGTTGATCATTTATGTCGTGTTTGCCAAGAAGCACATGTTAGAGATGCATCACACTGTTCTGTCTTCCCTTCATGCATCGATCTTCCCCAAGCCGTCTGCGCCGTAGCTCTGTTCGAGGCCAGCTAGAACCTCATGATTCGCGCACGGCGAAAGGGTGGAGGTATATTCAGACTACCGATACCCCAAATCAGCTCAAGGTCGGCAGCTAAATTTTAGTAATAAATTGGATTTTTACCCCTCTGCCAGGTTCTGCTGCCACCGGGCACTGCTTCCATGTATGAACAACTCCTCAAGCTCGAGGACTATGAGCTATGTAAAGGATCTTCCCTCTCTGGGGAGCGCATCCTCGAGATCCGCCATTTGAAAGACAGGATGATACGCAAGTGCCAGAGGCTTGCCAAGGTTCCCCTTATGCGGCCTGCCGGAGAGGCAACCAACCTTTCTTTCCAGACCATTATTGCACCCTCCGACTTTCGCCTCAAAGAAATGGAAGGATGGTTCCTTGACCAGCATGCTCGCGTTCAGCAGAAACGGCATGAGAAAGTATCATCAACTCCCTGCAAGTGCTCAAAATGTCTGGCGTCTCTTGCAAATCAGGAAGGTTCATCGCAAGTCAACAAGGTTCAAGCTAGTACCACCAATCAATCAGATCCTCTACCACAACCCAAAGCGGAAATACACCACCAACGATCTAGATACCCTTCCCAACCCACCGTTGTTCCCTCGCTCATAAGAAAATCGGTTTCGCTCCCATATCGCAACGACTCTACTACCACAAGCACACCTCCATTCCCAAGGGTCACATCACCTCCTCCGCTCCCTCATCTTCTTCGAATAAGGGATCTCGACACAGGGTTCGATCGATCTGACGACCCTCAGAGAATCGTGTCTCTTCCAAGCAAGACTTCAACCAAGCCTGAGTCGTCCAATGCTGAGCCCGAATTACCAAAGCCCACAGAATCAAGTTCTACTGTTTCTGACGGCCAGATTCGCCGACGGCCGAGCTGTATTAAACGTTCAAATACATCCAAGAGAGTCTCTTGGGTCGATAACCAAGATCTAGATGCTCAAGTATTTAGATATGCTTCTGTTGCTCCTGAAATACAGGTCCCAGGTGCGAAGCAGATCGGTTCCAATTTCAAGAGAGGTTAATTCATCGTTTTTCCAGGGCTAAAATGGGAGATGCTTCGCGATATATATATGGAGCAGATGTTAGGCCTTGAAACATTACACCGTCAAGTGGAAGAGAGTTTAGAACATTTGCGGACAGAATCGGAGCATTTAAGGCGTGCTGATGAGACTCTTAAATCACAAAGGCAAACACTACGTGCAACCTTTGAAGAATTTGAACGGAAACAGCTACGCTTCCAGGCAAAAGGTGAAGTATGGTTGTATTGTAGTATTGACGTAATCAGCTTACTTGTTAAACAGTGCAAGAAGCTTTAAATGATACAGGCCACGTATTATCCATGGCCCCTTCAAAAGAAGTTGCAACCACTTAGAATCCACCGTACGGTATACGTGATGCCCATCCATCGAATAGCAGGTACGTATCTGCAACAGATCTAGAGGACTTTGTGTTGTCGTATTTTCGCCTTGGCTTGCCTCCACCACCACCTCACAACCGATATGTATATGCAGAGGATGCCGATAGATAGACTAATAATGATGCCAAAGACATGAAACGAGCCCGTTGGGGTATGAGAGTTCTTCGGGATATGTATATTGGTGGACATCAGACCTACATTAAAGGACTTGTAGTGAGATTTAATTCAGGAATTCCAACCAATTGGCGTACCAATGAGGGGCTGAACGCATGGAACTGCCAAGTTGACCACGGTCAGGTATAAGATAGACTTGTCGGTGCTGCGTTTTGTCAGTGCAACCCCTGTGCGGAGCTGAGAGAGATATGTAGGATGGGACTGGCTAAGTATACGCTCATAATCCACAAGCGAATGCTGAAGAGTAAGAATATGATCTGGAGAGCGAGTTCATTGAACAATAACACCTCAGATGCAAGTGTCTCACCCTGCACATCTCCCATATAGATAGCCACATCAAGATTGTCATCTCGTCTAGGCCCATTTGTGGTCAGGAGACGTTTTCTGATCTGTGCGACGACCTCTGATTTGGTCGCCAGCAGGCGAGTCAGTGATGTAATGAGTCTCCTGGTCCTTGCCATACGTCGTAAAGTCATTTGGGTTGGACTTAAGTGAGAGGGAGCGTTCGCCCACAGCCTTCGCCAATGCATGCTAATTGCCCGCCTTATTCGTCGGAAGGCGAGCGAAATCGTCAACTGGGGGGAGGAAAACCTAACATCCACACTGGTAGTAGAATGTTTCTCTGCATCGAATAGCAACTTTGACTGCTTTTCGTCGAATTTACGTGCGGTCCCCATAGGTGATACGTCATATTGTCGAGGGCCAACAGATGCTCCACCTCCTCCTGCGGTTAACACTAAATCCTCGATCGCTGCGACTTCCTGCTCGATCTCTTCGAGAAGAGGAAAGAAAGAGTCTACAATTGAATCCAGAATTCCATGAGCGATCCAATCTATTGTTCCTGATTAGTGAATGGTGTCGGTGTTGGGACTCAAAACACCAACCTGAGGACATATTTATGACTCCTTGAAGAAGCGCAATGCGATTTATTACACGATCTGTGTGCTCTAAGTTGTCTGTGAGGATACTTTGTGTACAGGGTAGCGGTCATCCTACCAGATATGTCGGTAAAATGAAACTGTTGTGAAAAGTTCTTCAATAAGATCTGAGACAACTGAAAATCGCCTCACAGAACATATTCCTTCTTTGAAAACAACCAGATAGACATTGGCCTCTCCTATTATTCCAGTATCTGGTGCAGAGCCATCCAGCACCTCCATGCGGTCTTGTGTTCTATTTCGTGACACAGAATCTATGGCACGAAAAGAAATAAAATAATAACCAAGCTTCGGGAACAACTCCAGCTTCTCTCGAGGGTCACGTTGCAGAATATCTTCCAAAGTGAGTGGATGCAAATGTAGAATCTTGAAATAGAGTTGCAATGAAACTAATTGAGCATGAGCGTTGATACTTACCTTACCCAGTGTGCGCATGTCTTCCCATGTTGGGGAGGCAACGTCCAAGTACCACGCCTTCGGCTTGATCGACTGAGGAATAAAAGATTGTACTGCAGGGGAAGGTAGCATGTAGTCTTGATGTCGCACGGGTTGCTTTGCGCGATTTTTGCCAGAGGGTAGATGCTGGCGATCATGATTGCGGTGTGCTTTAGACGCTTTTTTGACCGCGATGTCCAGCTGCTGCAAAAGGACCGGTAAAGAGTTGGTCGGGGTTATGCGCGGAGCGACATCCTTTGAGGAAGAAAGGGAAGGAGGCAAGTAGAGTGTAAAATTTCGCGGGACCTGCCGTGACTCCTCTCGGGCCTTGAGAAGAGAGATGCGGGCTGCAATATCACGCTCTGACTGATCAGATTGTACTGTGGCTACACTGCGTCTTCGGCGTATGCGGAGCCGTTGTGGACGAGAAAGCGTGATGACGGACGAGCAAGAAGACGATGAAGATGAGTCTGAAGCAGTACCTCGAGTCCACTGACCAGCCCAACGTGAGATTGCAAGCTCTACAACAGCAGCGATAGCTCCAAGTCGGCCACCTGCAAAGGAGAATGAAGATGAAGATGTTGAGGATGAGGATGAAGAGGCTGCGGGACTGGAGGGCACACAGGATATCGGAGAGCCGCCTCTATATATGTCAACATCGGGAATCCTGTGATCATCGCTCATGGTAAAGGCAGCGACATCCACGGCGTGCGCCAAAGGCGTACGTGGCAATTTCAACGTTGCATACAATCGGAATGAATTCGAATCAATCTTTCTTCAAAAGACAAGTATTTCACATTTTCTCTGATCTTCACGTGCGATGCTAATAATATTGAAGAGGTCTAGACCACCCTCCGTCGTTTAGCTCCGTCTTGGACAAATGGACGGGATTTCCTTTCTTTCTGCCCAATTTTTTTCTGCTTCTTCTCGATTGCTCTCCTCACTGCTCTCTTTCCTCCTTCAGCAGCGAGGGCCTCATACTGCGCCTTCATCAAAAGCTCGCGCTTGTTGACTTCCAACCAGTCTCAATTAGAATCTCCCACCACAAACTGTTGTACTCACCATTCTTCATGTGCCACTCCCCCTTTCCCTGCTTCCTCTTATCTCGCTCCTCTTTTTTCACCTTCGCAAGTGCCTCCTGTTCAATCTTGTCCCTTCTGTCCTTGTTCACCAAACTTTCCGCCCGTTTGACTGCCTGTTCCAGCCTCTGCACCTCATCGGCACGCTCCTCATATAGATCCCGCGGTGACGATGCAAGCAACTTTCTTGCGCGCTTCAAATTTTCTCGTAGCGCGTCCAACTCGTTGATATGTGACCCCGCCAAAAAGCTGTAGCCATGACGAAATTTTTCCGCCGAGAACTGACCCGCTAGAGGCAGGAAGCGGGGATCCCGTGCTTGCTACATGAATGTTACATGAATATCACATCGGATTCAAAACTGATTCCTATGCACCACAGTCTTGACTTCAACAACTGTTCGTTTGCGAGTCACCGGGCGTTTTGAAGTCACCTCTATAGGGCTAAATAATCGAGTCATGTAGCAGGGGGAAAATATCAATGAAACCAAAACGTACGCATGTTTGTTTGCCCGTTTCGTAATTTCCTTGGTAGGCCTGATACTCCATTCGACCTTCCTTTGCTCCTTACCCTTTTCAGACATAAATAGTTCAGACCCTTCTTCCTCGCTCTCTTCTGATTCAGTGTCCGCTGCTGTCTGAGCGAGCACATTTTGAGCTTTTCGAAGCGCCCCGAAAGGCAGATCGAGTAAATCTATCGAAATAATGTCATTAATACCATACGTGGAACAAAAAGCAGGCAAACCATTTCTAAGGCTTTTCTGACAAGCATAAATTTGAAAACTTGTCTGAGAGGTATAAAACTATTGACGCACCAGATTCGACGAAGGTCCTGCCTTCGGGACATAGTTTTGCTCCAACTCATCCTCATCCTCATCAATCCACTGTGCAATTCGAGGTGCATCTAAATCCAAATCATCCTCACCATCTTCCTCCTGATCAGTACTGACTGCATCGTTTGGGGCGTTTGAGGCGCTCGTTTCTAACGGGGTATCTTCATCCTCGACTTCGTTCTCGATGTCTAAAGGGGGACTTTGAGACGATTTGATATTCAGAGATGGAGTATTGTTATCAAGTGGACGAGTAGGTATCCTTTTCTGTCTCGATAGAGGACGTGGGCGGCGAGGCATTTTGTCGGAGTAAGGGAAGATGTAGTACA
>JABFYK010000029.1:28599-54148 GCA_018849495.1 Termitomyces sp. T123_Mx157
AATCTCACATTAGCTGTTCTATAAATAAATTGTTGAACTTGATTTAAACCTTATGATAGTCCCTAATCCAACTGACAAAGGCCTCATCGACGTCTCCGGCGATGAGCACGACCCTTTGCTCGTCGAACCCAATTCTACAGTAGAGCCTCTGCCTCCCTTTTCCTATATACCTCAGCATGGGCCGTCTGAGTCCCACCTGATCGGTTCCGCAGTGGCACCTGTCGAGTCACCACCTCCAGAGTTCGCCCTCTACGACGCCGACTACTTCGAGACTAGCAACGGAGACATAGTATCACACGACCCTCATCTCAACGTGGACGGTATGAGCGTATCTATCCCTGTACAACGTCTACTGATCATCCAATGCTTAGGCGAGGCGCTATATCGTTTCCTGTTGGCGCATGCTGACAAACTTCCCTCGTATCGGCTTCATTGTCGAGGTACTCATGTCGAGCATCGTACACGCTGGGTTACAGAACGCGCAAATGACGGCACTACCACCTCTCGTCGCGAGACACACTCTGAAACTGTGACAGACTTTGATTTCTATATCAATGTAGCTCCACCACCTACAATAAAGCCCATACACTGGTCTGTTGGTGACGTACAGCCAGCATACCGTGGCCACATGGTGCGTGAGACAGAGTCGTTAGGGAACACACATAGGGCGAAAGGCGCCGTAGAGAGAGCGTATCTCAAGTGGACTGAAGAGCGCACGTCCCGAGGATTCCCACCATGGGCTCTGAGCACAGATGGTTCAGTTCATGATAGGGTGGGTGCTCTTCAATCGTCCAAGACGATACGTCAATGGGCAGATGAATATTGCGCTAGCCAAAAGTATCTCAAGGAGTTTGTGTACGAGAAGGTGAGGTTTTGATAGATAGATAGATTCAACCCCCGTCTGACTAACATCTGATATTACAAGGTACTCTATGGTTGGAATATTCGACAACTTGAGAGCGATGTACGCGGCTCCATTGCAAGAACCATGTACCAGGGAACTGTTGAAGTGGATTTTGAACGACACGGAGCCAAGATATATATTAAACCAGACAATAAATTGTCCAGGATGCTCTCTAACAAATGGCTCAAATTCCTGTCCATCATACTCTGCATTTTCCCCTTCATTTGGCTTTTCAAACGCTTTCATTCTCGGGGGGGCGGGAGGTGGGAGGTCTGCGGAGGGGCCTATGCCTTGAGAAGTTTGGAGCCTGATCCCACAGTTTGTGAAGTACTCCCCGATGACGGAGATACATTACCAGGATACACAGCTCAAACAAAAAGTGGGAAGATATTGGTAGGTATGAGAGCGGATCAATGGTTTACAAAGTGGGAGGGGACCATTATCCGTTTGGTGCGAGGGCGCTATCAATCCTCAGCACCCATATTTGATGCCATTGACGATACCCATACTGGCGTTCCATAACAATCAAATTGTTTATATACTCTTTTCTTATTTATACAAATCTTGGACGGAGGATTTCTTTACAATTGTATGTAGTAGCCAAGAACAGATGTCGAGCACCGAGATACTTTGAAGGAAAATAATAATTTTAGCGCACAGCCGGTGCAGAAAGTCCACAATGCCAACGATCAGGGTTCCCGTTCATAGGTGGCCCCAAGTTGGATGTGGTGGTATATTTGAGACGCAATAAATATATGTAGTGAGGGTAGCGCGTTCTCCGTCCTTCTCGATGAGTCCATGCATAATCGGGTGTCATTGGGCTCCCTAGCGGCATCAGTGAGTGATGGGAGTCAACAGAGGTAGTTGGTAAGTCACCTTCGCGTATCATTGACATGTCGCTTCCTTCAACTAAAGCCTCTACACTGTGTCGTATTGAAAGGTCCAGTAAAGGCGGTACATACCGCACGCCAAAAGTTGAGACCGTGGAATATGCCCATGCCGCTGGCGCCGAAGGCAAATTGATACCTTGCGAAGATTCCAGCACATCAATGAATGTTTTGTCCATGTAGCTCATCATACTACGTTTGATGCGGGTTGCCTCTGAGGGGTATAAAAATCCATGCGAGTAACTTGAAGGATGTGGGTTAAGCGTGAAAGAGAACGAGGAAAGATGATAATGAACATACACTGTCCCTGATCTTGGATGATCATAAATCCAGCATCGCTCGCTGACCCATCGGATTTCACTTGACCTGGGATGCAACTTCATCCACTTGGCCGTCTGCTTGTCCTCTGCACCCTTCGTAACGCCTTTCACGGCGGGATCCTTCGCAGCCCAATCTACCAAGCTCCAGCTAAGTGCATAGAGTTCCCCAGCCATGAATTTGTGAAGGCGATTCGTGACGAGATAACCCCAATATATCAAAGGATCATCGACAACTTGAGGTGCAATTGATGAGATCAAGCTTGATCCAGACATGTCTTGTGCTTCTAGACCCCGATGAATTAACGTTGTGTTATGAGATGATGCAGTAGTTTCTGTTCGCAACATGCTCGAAAACTCTGGGGTCCTTCCGTGAGAAGATTTCCGTTTTGTATGAAGTTCGACTCGAAGACGGGCTTCCAATTCTGCGAGCATGACGAAGGAGTCGTCGTCGGCCTTGACGACATAATCGGGACGGACCCAGGATTGTGGAGCGGCCGTGTACTGGTCCTGCCAGGCGTGGGGACTGTCATGTGGTGCCAATGCGGGCGGAGAGGCAGTGTGATTCGAGTAAGAAAATGAGGGCGGAGTGACTGAGATGTTAGAATAGACAGGTGGGACCCAGGCATTGATGGCTGCCCAAGAGAAAAATGTATGTGTTTTTCCGCGATTCATATTTTCTGACATTGGAAGGATGATGATGTCGTTGAACGCTGGCGAAAATATGAGCATTTGGGCGTCAGGGAAATGAGAACAAACATACTTTCCATTTCCAACTTTATCCGCCGTTCCCAATCTTTTCGAGGTTGTCCTAGAATAAAGCGGACGATAGTTCTTGATGTTCCAATACCATCATCTCCCTCACCCGCGCCATCTCTGCTCCGTGGATGTGTTGCCCAGGTAGTCCGTACCAGCATGCGTCGCTCAAAGCTAGAGTCGACGGAGAACACCCCAATAAATACACCTGCAGGGGAAAGAGAATCGAGATCTTGTGGAGGAAATGACGAAGGGTTTGTCGACGGTGCATCGACGCGATGAAAAGGATATGGCTCCGAGGGGGGGTATGGGTCAAAATTGGCCGTGAGCGACGGATTGGAACAATATGCTCTCCATGGTAGAGGTTCTTTATCAGGATTGAGGATATAGATTAGCAGAAGTGTAAGACAAATGGCGAAGATGGAAAGCAGGATGAGAGAGAGGACCTGCCCGAAGTCAGAAAGCGTAACACATGAAGAGAGTCGACTCACGATGGTAATTGGCTGACTAGGAAAGAGTGGATGTCGGATAAGCCGCCGTATCCAACGTTTGAGAAACCTGAGAATGCGGCCATCTCGTTTTCTCCGCCGACGGGACACGGACCACCAACTTCGACGGTTTTCTCGCCACCAGAGATTTCTATTTCGAAGAAAATCTGAAGGAGTTTCGTTCTCGCTATCAGACGTACAAGAAAATGAGGAATCGAAAGGGTAGAACTGGGGATGTGGAGAGTTAGATCGTGAGGGCATGGGTGTCGACGTCGCAGTTGAAGATATGGACGAATGGCCTGACTGAAGGTGATGGTGAGAGTAAAGGAAGTCTGGGTGTGGTGGGTTGGTTGGTTCTGTCACCGCAAGTCGTGTTCTGCCATGGAGCCTGTCTGAGTCTGTGCTCGACGTGCTGTCATAGTCGTCTAGCAAGGACGGTCTCCGCGTATTTGTGCCTGCTGGTCGCAGCGTCCCGGCTGCATTGAACGCCATACAAGTGTGATAACCTTGTATTTCGCCCCTAAGCGCAGGCCTTCGCCGTCGTCTAGAACGTTGTTGACGAACGTCGGCGGTTGCTCAACATCGCCCTTACATCCCATCAAAATCTTGGAAGGCCTCACGTGTCCTTCGGAAGACATTTCCATTATCGGCCCGGGGAATATGTACAAATTTCACCCTCAATACAGTCCCTGTCCATACACTTCCTTCCAGCTCGGCCGAACCCTCATTGCATCCCAGAATGCGGCCAATTTGCTGTGTTTCTGCGTCTTTCCTTGTGTATCCTCAGTTTTCAAGTCCTTGTGAGGCACTGCCCCTACGTGTGCCTCTAACTTCGCAATTGCCGTGTCACCATTGTCCTCATAAACCCCGCCGGACAACTTGACCAGCCTGGCAAGCCAGCTTGCTAGGTGAAGATCTGCGAGAGAAAGTTGATCACCTGTATTTCCAGTGTCATCCACATATCACCAGTACCTTTGAAGCCTCTTACCAAGTGAAAATGGGCCAATCACTTCGCCGTTCACCTTGTCAAGAACACCTTTTAGGACGACTTCCCAGGACTTATGTGCATCTGCGTAAAACTGCTGCCTATCGCTCAGCGCGTCTCCAGCTAGCTCTGAATCTCTTTCGTTGCTCTTCTCAAATACAGCCAGTAACAACTCCACTGCCGCCTTTTTCTCTTGCCAGAAGGCCTTGGTTTTTGCGGAGACATGCAGCTTTCCCTGGTCTGCATCAGAGATGTACTTAGCCAAAGTTTTCTGTTGACGACTCAGCCATGGCAGCATGTTATCTGCCAAGGTCTTGAGAGCCGCTTCATTACGGGCATTGAAGTATGTCAAGTGATTCGGGTTGCCTTCTTCGGAGTGAATTGCGTCAATTATAGCCTTACTCTTCGTACTGAAGGCGAACGTGGCTGGACGAAGTGACGGTGCTGGTGCGGAAGAAGTCGTATGGGTGCGCGACATGGCAGATCGCGATTTATCGAGAAAATCGATGATCAACTAGGTACGAGTTGAACATAATGGGGAAGATGCAGGCAACGTGACAGTTTCCTGACCTCTGTTTCTGTGAGGGCCTTGTAACGACTCTCTACGTCGTCTGCTAGTGTTTTATCTAGTGGAACCACCAGCGTAGGCACAGTAGCTACGTGTCTTCAAAATCAGAATACATTTCACGATATGGCCGCACGAACCCTTTGGATTCAAACGAAGAAATGTTGGGTCGAAGTTGCCGCCGCTGGCTACAAAGGTCGTGAGAGCGAGGATATATATGCACTCAATAGAGATTACCTAGATCGACCTGTTTCTTATCGATTTCATCGTGACCATAACCTTTTTCTTCTCTAAGTGTCATGAATTAGCGACTCGTTTGGTGGATATCAAGACTTGGAGGCTTACAACGCCAGGAGGACTGATAGGCGATGTCAGGAGGTGGAGAGCGAGCGGATGCACGAAAATACCTGCTGCACACCAAATAGATTTGGGATAATAGTAGAGAACCGCCTTTGGGACCGTGCTTGCCATTGTGAACGACTTATGATCAGATGAGATTTGTATCCGCCCTGATGTCATTCATTGCGATGGACACGTGACTGATTATCGAAATTGCTGGAATGATTTAAACAATAATTATGGGGTTTAAGTTGGGTCTTTGTTCTTTGAATCCTTCTTTAACCATACCACCATCATGGCCACCATAAGGTATATTCTAATTCGTTTATTCATATTCGCTAACCTTTTCTTAGGCATGAATTCTACGAGGCAGATGAGACTCTAACTATCTCTATTTTCGATCGTGGCGCAGATCCTACACAAGTCAATGTTAAATTTGAAGACAGAAAGGTGGGCTGCTTTTATGATCCTTCATTGTCTATTTTCTCAATCAGTTTAATTAGCTTTCGTACTCACATGGTGACAAGAGTCTTGTTCTTGAACCCTTGAAAGGCCAGATCGATCCTTCTAACAGTACCTATACTGTTGGGAAAGTCAAGGTTGAGGTTCGTCTAGCCAAAGTTATTCCTGGAAGATGGGGAGGCCTCGTAGGAGATAGCCCTGATCGTACGTTGTGTTCTATGTCTATGTGGTCAAGAACGTACCTCAGCCCCTATCTTCATGTTTAGCGCTTGCCAATCCTGCCCCTTCTTCATCGTCTGACACCACTACCAGACGAGTGCAGCCGAGAAAGAATTGGGATGGTATCACAACGGAAATATTGAGCAGTGATAAGGAGAAGACATCAGAAGAGGACCCAAATGTTGGTGGCGACAGTACTCTCAACGGCTTCTTCCAAAAGATCTATGGAGATGCGGATGAAGATACCAAGCGCGCGATGATGAAGAGCTACTCAGAGAGTGGTGGAACCACGCTCAGTACAAATTGGGACGAGGTGAAAAAGGAGCGAGTAGAGGTTAAGCCACCTCAGGGTTCGGAATGGAAGAAATGGAACTGATTTGAACCTCTCCTTTAAGTCAATGTTGTTTTATAGCGATTTTGTGATTGTCACACAACGCATGCCATGTACATGTCAAATCGTTCCGCATGTAAATGTTGCGAGTAAATTTATTTTGGGAATATAACAATTTTGGCATGTTGCGTCTTACCATCATTGTCGCCGCAACCAAGTCCAATGGCATCGGTCAGAACGCTGGACTTCCATGGCGTCTCCCGCGGGAAATGAAATACTTTGCCCAAGTGACAACGGCTGGCCCTGAAGGAACGACGAACGCAGTGCTCATGGGCAGAAATACGTGGGAGAGCATCCCAGAAAAACACCGTCCTTTGTCTCGTCGCGTGAATTTAGTTACCAGTCGAAACGCGGACTATGTACTGTGCGTGTGTTCCGTTCTTTCGCTTCTAACGATGTTCACTCAGGGGCGCGTTGCAGTCAATCGTCGAACGATGCCCCATCGTACCTCCACAACGATCTTGCTTCAGTATTGGCGCGGCTGAATTCATCCACTCCATCATACCACAGAACATTCATCATTGGGGGTGCCTCTTTATACTCGGAGGCTCTTGCCTTGAAGCCATCCTCGTCGGCAGTTGTAGATCGTATTCTGCTCACGCGCATTCTAACTGACTTTGACGACTGTGATGTATTCATGCCAGACTTTCTCAGAGAGGGCGGAGAAAAAGGACTGCCATGGACGCAGTCATCCCATGGGGAATTAGAAGAGTGGGTAGGATTTAAAGTACCAGAAGGGGTGCAGGAAGAAAAAGGAGTGCAATACGAGTTCCAGATGTGGACCAGGCCTTTATAGGACGTCTTGCCATTCAATACCCTCTACATTCTAATCCATAATATTTCCCACGGGATAATATGGTGCGGCGAGTTGAGAACGTCATCCTTGCCGCTGGGAAGTCTGTGTGAAATGGAGCAGTGGCAGATTGCTTGCTGAGACGTACCTGCTTGTGTTTGGGGTTTTTCGAACATACAACATAGATCCTTCCTTTGCGTTTGACGACACTGCATCCGTCACACATAACTTTAACGGACGATCGCACTTTCATGCCCCTCGAGAGAGCCGGCGTCCGGGAAAGTATGGGCACGACATTGTGAAGATGGTGTGCGGGATGCGGAATACTTGCGACGCGCAGTCGTGTCAATAGAGGCCGCCCAGAGGCGAGGAGTGCACGAAGCATGGTGGATGTTAGTCACGGTGTAGGGGTCAGTAATTTTCGAGATGAGAACCACGTGATTACCCTAGTTAGACCTCTTCGACGTTTGGGCTCTACTGCTGGACAGGACCAGTACTCTATCCGTCTATGCCCTCTAGAATAGAGAGCGCTCCACGTCTAGGTGGAAGTATTGCCGTTGGTTTGTTCATTGCGATACTTCTTGCCTTCGTGGTCCAGAGCGAGTTGACCCAGGTATGAGCTAATATCTCTTGAGCATCAAGCCATTCTTATTTATAGTCCTCTAGTACGTTCAAACCACACTTGGGTATAGACAGCCTTTCTTTCTTCTGTAACGTACCATCTTTCTAACATAATGAGTTTAAACTGACTTACACTTGTTTCGTAAGATATGTCGTCCACTCTTCCTTCGCGCTCATCTTTCCCCTGCATGCACTATACCTCATATTCTTCCAAGGATACTCCGCTGCTTCTCTCAGAGACACCCTCTGTCTGTTGATTACAGATCATTTGGCCCCCTCAGGTCCGACCAAGTTCCCCTTCTTCCGATTCCTCCGGTTGGCCTTGATGTGCACCCTCGGGCTTACCTTTCCTGCCCTCCTCTGGTACACAGCCATAACCCTCGCATCGTGAGTCTACTAGTAGTTCGTCTCTACCTCGACACCCATTCCGATAATCCCCTATAGTGTAAGCGATGTCACAGGTGAGCTCTCCTATCCTAGAGCCTTAACCTTCTGACCGACCTTGCTTCGCTTTCGCAAGCCATTTGGAATACGAACGCGTTTTTCGCATATGTGATTGCAGTGAAGCTCTTTGGACTCACATGGGAGCCAAGACGCCTCCTAGCTGTGCTCCTTGCCACCCTTGGCGTGATTGCAGTCGTATATGGCGGGAGTATCGCAGATCAAAGCGAGGAGTCTAGCGCAGAAACGCCACATTCCATCGAACCCTCGGCACCCCTCGCAGGTGACTTGTTGACACTCGTGGCGTCTATCGGCTATGCGCTCTATCAAGTACTATACAAGAAATATGCCGCGCTATCGACCGATCCTGACGTTATGTCAGATGATTTGTACGAACAACTTCCGAACGAGGATTCGGCTGGATTACATTCTGATTCAACCCCTCTTAACGTTATGACCCGTCCAAATGGCGTGCCTAATCCGCCATTCGGTCTTCATGCCAATTTTCTGACATGCATCATCGGACTGATTACTTTTGCCATTTTGTGGATTCCCATTCCATTTTTACATTACTTGGGCGCCGAGCCTTTTACTTTGCCGTCGGATTTGGAGACTACTTTGGTCATCGCAGGGATTTCATTGAGTGGAATGATTTTCAACGCTGGGTTCATGGCAAGTTGATCCGGTTTGTGATCAGCTGTCCTTTGATCATATTTCCTCCCTCAGGTGCTCCTTGGAATATGGGGGCCGATAATTGCATCTGTCGGGAACTTGCTCACAATTGTATTGGTTTTCATTTCGGATGTCTGTTGTTCTCCCTTCCTGTGTATACACTCGCTGATGGTATTTTGACAGATGGTGTTTGGAGTGGGGATGGAGAGTTTGAGCCTGTGGAGTGTCCTCGGCTGTAGTGTTATTGTGGCTGCATTCAGTGTCTTGGCGTACGATATGTTCAGTCGGGGGTCGTGAAATCACCTCCTGTCTTTCTAATCATGTCATTAGAGTAGAATGCATGACGCTTAAATAACAGGTTGGGGAAAGCTGTGGTAGACCTACTACAGGTGTCGCGAATGAGGATGTATTAATTTTCAGACGCAAAGCATTATGGAGTACTGCGTTAATTGATGATGCGCGAAACGATGTAATAAGTAAGGACAGTTGAGAGGAGAAAAAGCCGAGGAGCCGTTAGATAGCAACACAGAAGATGACCCGATATAGCGTCATAAGAAGGGCGCGTCAAAAGAGAGCAAAAATATGATTACAAGTCCAGAAACCATGGCGTTGGAAAGTAAGAGTGTAAAGGGGAGAGACCCGTTCTTGAGCTCGCAATGCGCACAACGCAAAAGGTCGCGAGGAGAGTAGGAGTTTGTCCCAGACTATGGGTAACCTGACTGCTTTCGAAGCAGTGGAACGGACATAGCCAAAGATCAAAAGTGCTTCTTGAGAAGCGCTTTTCTTCCGCGCATCTTTCATTGTTGCTACGTTGCTGTTTGCATTAAGCTGTGGGGCCTCGAGTCAGACCCATTAGAAGGTGACTAGAACAAACCACACCTTTTCCGTTTCGCTTTAGTCATCTCTTTCCGAAGCGCAGCACCGTCTAAGGGTTTGAGGAGTTCGAATGCACAGAGCAGGTCTTCAGAGACACTAGACAATAGAGTAAACGTCACACCCGGCGGGATGGACAAGAAATGAATGTACCTCATGCAAGCTCCATAATTGTCAAATTCTAGGACAATTGAGGACTTTATGGAATGGACAGAAACAGCAACTCACCACCACAATAATTGGGCGCACTGAACACGGTTACTAGGGTCCGGTCATTCCAAAACTCATACCCGTCTTCGACGACCATGTGTGCCCTACATATTAGGTCCATATCGTAGCGGACCAGAAAGTCGTTGATTATCGCTTTGCCGAAACAATAGCTGACTCCGCGTTCATTATCTTCCCAGTCCAGGGCAGTGTCCGATGGATCGGACCATAGGAGGTCGTTGAGGAGACCAAAGTCGGGGACGTCAGTCGGGCGTGTGATTCGTTTAATGTCGTCCATAGAATGAAGGGAAGGGGATAGACCGCCGTGAACGCAGAAAATCTTGGAGGCAACGACCGCGGCGATGGGGAGACAGTTGAAGACGTCGATGAAGGTTTTCCAAGTCTTGATGTTACAGCGGCGTTTACATTCGTCGTAGAAACCATACACTGAGAATAGAGTCAGACAGACAATGAGGAGAGAAGAGAGACGAACCTCTGGTTACATTGGCGCATTCGTGGTTGCCTCGCAAAAGGAAAAAGTTTTCTGGATACTTGATCTTGTAGCACAAAAGGAGGAGGATGGTTTCGAGGCTCTGTTTACCTCTGTCTACATAGTCGCCGAGGAAGAGATAGTTGGCGGCTGGGGGGAAGCCGCACATCTCGAAGAGACGGATGAGGTCAGAATATTGGCCGTGGACGTCGCCGACGATCTTGGGGGGGGGCGAGAGCTCGACGAGGGTGGGCTGGCTGAGAAAGACGTCGCGGGCGGCGAGGCAGATGGCGGTGATCTCGTTGTTCTTGAGACAGAGGGACTTGCTGACCTTGCCGGTGTAGCCCACGTCGAGGAGGCGCTGGATGATGTCGTTGACGTTGAGCTTCTGGGGATCTGAGGCGTTGACTGGAGACGCAGGGGAGAGGGTGGGGACATTGGAGAGAATTGTGTGGGCGGGGATGTCGAGAGGAAGGGCTGCTGGCGACGGCGGCGAGGCGGTGCCGTTGGCGGGGTAGGGGGACGCAAGGGTGGCTGGACGGTCTGGGGGCGTCGTCGGGGGCGGCGAGGACGGGTGGTCGTCGTTGGGGGCGTCGTCGTCGTCTGGGTCTTGGTCGTCGTCGCGCTTGGGGCTCTTCTTCTTCTTGGACGGCTGCTGGCCCATTGGATGCGGAGACTGCGGGCGCGACCGCGTCAAGCGCGAGGTCAAGACTGACAGCAACGTAGGCGCCAGCGTGAAAACAGCAAACCACTCTTGTTGCTGCTTGTTTATCTCATCATACATCAGCTACATACTACTCTAGAACTTCCCAAACGTCTTTCCCGCCGCCTTGCTCTTCGACACCCGCAGCACATTGAACCGCACCGTCTTTGACAGCGGCCGGCATTGTCCTGCAATATGTCAGCTCTGCTTGGGCCGCACTCGGTCATGCTACGTACCAACCGTCACCGTGTCGCCCACCTCCACACGGAACGCAGGCGACAGGTGCGCCGCGAGGTTCTTGTGCCTCTTTTCGTATCGGTCTGCTTGGCCGTCAGTTCTCGCTCCCCACACGCAGTCCACACCACATACTGTATTTCGGGATGTAGTGCAGGTAGTCCCGGCGAATGATGATCGTGCGGTTCATTTTTGTCGAAACAACCTTGCCCGTCAGGATGCGCCCGCGGATCGACACTTGTCCAGTGAACGGGCACTTTTTGTCTGCTGTCCGTCAGATCAATTCCTTCATCTATAATTCCACACACGCACCAATGTAGGTGCCGTTGATGGCCTCAGCCGGCGTCTTGAACCCAAGTCCGACATCCTTGTACCACCGCTTCTCCTTGGTAACGGCCTTCTTGCCGCCTAACCTGCCATGAGCAGAGCTTCATACAAATATCCACAGCTAACGCACCGCGCGACTTGGTGTTCAGGAAGATGGGCTGCTTCTGGAAAGCCTTTTCAATCTACAATCAAAGATTCAGCATAGTGTCGTCGTCAAAGGAAGCATCGTCGACGCACCTGTTCCGCCATGGTAGTGATCTTGAGGACGGCGCCGGTGCCTGCAGAAAGTTTCGCTATTGACACGTGTTTGCACCCTGGGAAACCCGTAGAACTGTATAGTGTTGTTCGGCATTTGCCGGAAGGCTGGTCAACAGAGTCTAATCAACGGAGTCTAATACACCCTGGCAGAGATAAATTCTGTTAAATCTTGTTACGCAATCCAAAATGACGCGCAACACACTCGCCGGGAAAATCTATGCAAAAAACTACATCAAGTCATCAAGATGACGTACGAGTCACGCCACTAAAGATGAACCGTGCGCGACGCGGATGTTGATTCATGTTTGCCACCCGCGTTATACTTGCACGCGTCTCATTTGTTTCTATGGGCAGACAGCAAACCCTCGGTTAGTCTTCAGTTCCCGACTCTCTTTGTCTCTTACAGTGTACTCAGGAAAATTCTTCGCAATGCCACCGTCAGTAAAGCAACCGCTCAGTCAGTCCAGTCTCAAGGAGATGTGGGGTGGCAAGAAGGCCAAGCAGGGAGATATAGTGGAGCAACCTGTCAAGGATGATGATACTATGACTGTCGACCCGGAACAACCTCCCAAAGGTACGTGTTTCTACGTGCTACTGCAACGTCGCTGATCCGGCTGTCCCACAGTTGATTCAAAACGAAAGACAGTACCAAATACAACTGAGAGTGAGCAGTCTTCAAACTACTGCAATGACACGTGCTTTTCTTGTTCTTAGGCAATGCTAGGCCCAAGAAGAGAAGAATAATTCAATCAGACGATGAAGATGAGCCTACCAACAGCGCCAAAGCAGGCAAGTCGCGTCTTTTGGGCGTGTTCTTTCCGAAGCCATAATTGCAAAGCAGCTCCCTCATCTACCTCATCGCCACAACCTTCTTCCTCCAGACCTTCCTCGCCAGCATTATCACACACACCATCAGCGCCTCGTTCTCCCAAGTCAAAGTCCAAATGCAAAGCCAAGGCTGTTGACGTCACAGAGCCTCTTGAACAAGGTGGTGCCGCTGCTAGCAGTGCCGACGAGGGTGGTGCAGACGAAGGTGAAGATGAAGTGGATCCTGTTGATTCTGATGATGAACTTGGTACGGAGCGACAAGCCGCATCAAAAAGGCATGCCTCGACTTCCGATTCTACGAAAGTTAAATGTAACAATATGCTTTTCAGTGCTGAAGCTGCTCTTGCCAAGAGAGAGGATGTTGATATCAAGGGCGGTTGGAAAGTTGGTGCTCCGTTCGTCGCTTGATGGTTCTATGTTTCACCTTTATTCACAAACATTTCCAGGGTACCGTATGCGGCTCTCACAAAGACATTTTCGCATATAGAATCGACGACAAAACGATTAGAGAAGAATGCTTTTCTTACCAGTTTCTTACTCCTCGTCATCCAGAGAAGCGCCAAAGGAGATTACAAGAGTCTTCTCCAGGCAGTTTATTTGTGCATCAACCGAGTACGCCGCCTTTCTGTCTGCCAAGCTAGGCCCCAGTCGACTCAGGCAATTCGCAGCTGAGCCCAGACTACATTGGCATAGAACTTGGCATTGGCGAAAGCTTGCTCGTCAAGGCAATTGCTGAATCAACAGGTAGAAGTATCGCTATCATCAAGGCAGACCTCCAGAGGGAAGGAGATTTAGGCCTCGTGGCCATGGCAAGCCTTATAATCACTCAGACCGAGCAACCAAACCTAACGTTATCCTCTAGAACTCTAAAAACTCTCAAAAAACTTTGTTCAAGCCAAAACCGTTGACTATTCCTTTTGTCTTCCAAAACTTGAAGGTGATTGCTCTCACAGCTGGCAACTCCGTGCGTCGCATTCATCCGTCTATGTCTTGTACTTTCTAAAACGTTTTGCGGTTAGTCACAAGCAAAGAAGGTCGCGATCATAACGAAACTTCTCGCTGCATGTCAAGACTTTGAGGCAAAGTACATTGTTCGGAGTTTGGAAGGTAAATTGAGGATTGGAAATGCGGAGCGATCGGTTCTTGTTGCAGTGGCGCATGCTGCCGTCTTAGCAGAGCGAGAACGAGGTGCGGGTGGCGCATGAAATAATCACTCTTGCAGCTGAAAATGCTTGCACTCTAGTCGGCAAGAAGTGGAGTCCGGAGAAGTTGGCTGCTCGACTTGAGGAAGGTGCGAACATTATGAAAGCCGTGTACAGGTACAAGATACTTTCCTCTCCTCTGACTGGTACTGATTCAATACTCCAGTGAACTGCCGTCGTATGATGAAGTGATACCCGCCTTGTTCGAACATGGCATCGACGGTCTACGTGAACACTGCAAGCTTACCCCTGGAGTGCCTCTCAAACCAATGCTTGCGAAACCAACCAAGGCAATCGGCGAGGTCCTTGATCGATTTGAGAACAAAAACTTTACATGTGAATATAAATACGACGGTGAACGCGCGCAGGTTCGTACATCTGTAGAAGAGCTTCACAATCTTCTCAACTTTGTATCACAGGTCCACAAGCTTGCGGATGGTGACGTAGCTGTTTTCAGCCGAAATTCAGAGGACATGAGCAAAAAGTATCCCGATCTCGTGGAGCAACTTCCCAAGGTTCATTCTCTGCTCCCATGTCCATTCGTGTATTCGTGCTCACTATCATTTGGTTGATAGTGTATCAAAGATACGACTCAGTCGTTTGTCTTGGACGCGGAGGCTGTTGCGATTGATCGGACGACTGGAAAACTCATGCCATTCCAAGAGCTAAGCCGGCGAAAACGTAAAGATGTCAAGGTCGAAGACATTCAAGTCCGCGTTTGTCTCTTTGCGTTTGACCTATTGTACCTCAATGGAGAGGTATGTCAAGTATCTACCTTCCTCGCTGATTTCAGTCTCATTGTGATATCCAGCCACTCCTTCAAAAGTCACTCTCTGAACGCCGGAAAATGTTGCGGGAACACTTCACTGTCGTCCCAGGAGAATTTAACTTTGCTAAATCATCTGACAGCGAGACAACAGAGGAGATTCAAAGTTTCCTGGAAGAGAGTGTGAAAGACGGGTGTGAAGGCCTGATGGTGAAGATGTTGGAAAGTGACGCCAGTTTCTATGAGCCTAGTAGGCGAAGTGTGAACTGGTTAAAGGTGGGTTTGGTTATCATCTATTATTAGTCTTTTGTTGTAAGCTGACATGATGGTGTAGCTTAAGAAGGATTATCTAGCTGGTGTCGGAGATTCATTAGACCTCGTCGTTGTCGGTGGATACTACGGCAAAGGCAAACGCACCAATGTGTATGGTGCTTTCCTTCTTGCTTGCTACGACAGCGACTCAGAGGAGTATCAGACCATATGCAAGATTGGTACTGGGTTCAGCGAGGAAATGCTGCAGACCCATTATGAGACCTTGAAGCCTCTCGAACTACCAAAAGTTCGAGGAGATGTGAAAGTTGGTGGGGCTAAGCCCGACATTTGGTTCGAGCCCAAGGTGGTATGGGAAGTTCTCACAGCAGATCTGAGCTTGAGTCCCGTGTATACCGCAGCTCAGGGATTGGTGAGAAAAGTTAGTCATGCAGGCTCCCTGTAAAGCTAAAACATAGTATTTGACAGGTGGAAGAAAGAGGAATTTCACTCCGGTTCCCTCGCTTCATTAGGATACGGGACGATAAGGATGCTGACGATGCGACAGGCCCGGAACAGGTGTGACCTGATCCCATGTCAATGGCGACAGGAAACTAACAAGGATATTCTAGATAGCTGAAATGTACGGACGTCAAGCACTTGCTCAGAGTAGCGGGAAGAAGAAAGGCGGCGATGCCGACGATGGGTTCTGGTAAATCCAAGGATAATTCACTATATATATACACACATGTATATAGATATATTCATCTATATGTTCCGTCTGGATTGGAATTAGGCGCTCTACTTTCTAAACAAAGTACACACAGCTACTCACAAAAATTACTTCTCGGCTTTCTTCGCTTCTTCATGAGCAGCTATCACGGCCGTCGTTACCTTTCCCGGAGTAGTCACATCAGCGTCCGTACTACCCTCTTGAACCAGCTTCTTTTCACGCCCTCCGTTGTACCAATAGTTATAAAATCGGAAGTCTTGTATACTTTGGGCAGTCGCGTTCGTGAAATGGCAAGCGAACAGAAGATAGTTTCGAGGCTGTACGCGCCATGCTAGAGGTAACACGTTGAATGTTCTCTGGCTCTACATAGAGTTTATGGACTGACCAAAGCGCATGAAGACCATACTATATTAGTTTGAAAAGGTCAGGAAAACGCAATGTCATGCGAATTATTTCTGACGCACGAGTAACACGCGAGGGCTGTAGTCATTGTGCCAGAAATGACTTCCTCATCTTTCCGCAGGTCAGAAAGAGCGGCCAGAGGCAGTCCCCAGTTTGCGACCTGTTGAACGGAAGATGGTCAGTCGAAGGTTCCGGCAGACAATATCATGCGCCAACAGGTCCCCAAAAATGAGTGCCTGAGGGAGACGATCAGTGCATCAAAAGCCGGCGGAAGGTCGCAGAACTCACTGAAGAAATATTCTCGCGCTGCTGGGGAACGCAGCCATGTAAAGAAAGTAGAAGCCATTGAATGTACAGAGCAAGCAATTCCAAGAGGATACTAGCCGTAAAATTATGGATCACGTGTCTGTTTAACCTTGAGCAGAACGTTCGCGTCAACGAGGTCGATGGTAGCCGGTGACCTTTCAACGTTTCGACGTCTATTGTGAAGACCACTTGCAATTGTCATGTCACTTGTTGCAATTGTCTGGATATCCTTGACCTTGCAAAAAAAAACATGAATTCGCTGGAAAAGGAAACTACGGGTCACGTTTTGTTTAATCCTCCTTCAAATCTTCAAATCCGCTTCCTCATGTTCGCTGCGCTCGTCCCGTCTTGATCACCCATCATGCAGCCCTATGGGAACTATCCTTATTATGGCCAGCAGTACCAACACCCTACCTATGGTGTCCCCGGTCCCAGTAATCCGTATCCTCCTTATGGCTATACCCCCTACGGACCTCCGCCACAGCAACAAGACAAAGAACCGCCATTTATCCCGCAGGGCGCAGGTTTCCAGCCTCAAACGCCACGTCCAAAAGCACACCGCAGAACAGCAACTACTACCGCCGCAGCTCCGCTAAAGTCTGCCTTAAAGAAACCTGCAAATGAGGGACTCAACCGGCAAGCAACATATCCTGCAGCATACCCTAATAATGTACCGCGGCCCCGCTTGTTATCGAATAACTACAAGCAATATACCAGCAATCATAATCCTGATGATTTCCGCCCTCGTTTGTTTGATTCGCTCGTTCTGCGTACTTCCGAACCTGATGATAACTACTTGATGAACAGTTCATATGTTCATGTCATTCATTGGAAATAACGAGCTACGGATAGAAAATGTAATGGAACCTGGTCTACGGGAGCTGAGATCAACTATATTGCCGATGTGGACAGACGGAGTCGACTCGGACACCCAACATGGTCATGATTGGACTGTAAAATTTAGAAATAATCCGTGGAGCTTCCAGGGACCACAAGCACCCAAGTGAACATCTCATTTGACCTCTTCTACCGGACTGATGCTGACTGACTTGCAGAGCTTGGGCGATTATTGTTCAGTTATTCACTCTATTTGCTCGTCGAGTATGTTCCATTTCTCTCTCCCACTCAATCAAGCTTTTCCTGTAGTAACCAAAAGTCTAGGGATTTTCTTTCCAAACAACCATGAATTTTGGGAACTCGGTCCGTAGGCCCTCATTGCTTTGATGAAATTTCCGATAACAGTATCCAGGCACCTCGGTTAGTCTTCGAAGTCACTTCGGAAGATCGGACGTCACAATTCTTCCTGGCCTATCTTTCGCGTGGTGGAAAGCGTTTAACATTTATAAAGCCTCCAACTCTTATAGACGATACATTTTGCCACCACCTCAAAGCTGTCTTACCTCGCAAGGTCGATGAAGAGATGCCAAATGAACACCTGCGAGTTTTTGAAGTGCGAGGTGAAAGTTGTCACATTACTCAATGTTGCCATAACATTGACTTCGCTTCAGCACCTCAATTAGAACCACAATTTTTCCTTATGCATGTGCTAAAGATTCTCACAGAGCTTGGCTTCAACCTCGCCACAGGCTTGCCTTTTGGACGAAAGGGTCCTTTTGGTCTTCGTACTGGTAGAGAATTATTAGTCTTCCGAGGTTCTGTCCCTATCGATGCCAAGGGCTAAAGGCTTCTGGTCCTGCTGCCAGATGATTTCAATGATAGATCTATCTGTATTATCGAGATGTGCCTCTAGAACTTCGACGTCAATAATAGCGAATAGCTTTCAGCTCATCTTCACTACCCTGCTGCTATCGACTAACCCGGCGAGACTTTTCGCAGAAACCTTACCATCTGTACCTTTTCTCTTCAGAAGTTCTTCCCACCAGCCGAAGAGGAAATCACGAGCAATGAGCTTGAACCATGGAGTGAATGAATGTCCTGATCGACCAAGAATAAGGTGAAATACTCAAACTGAAATCAAAATCAAGTGTACCTTCTTCCTTGAACATTACCTGCAACTCCTCTTCATCCACGTACTTATAGGCTTGAACTTCATTCAGATTTGGGGTAACGGTGACGTCAGCAGTCAAGAAGAGAATGTAGTCGACTAAACAACAAGAAATCGGTTTCAAGCCATGCTTACAGTAGTAGTGAAGACGTACTCTCGTGTTCGCCCCACTTCCCGTCCGACGGTGCAAGATAATGGATCCGAGTCAAGTATTGAAAACTATCAATCGGCGTCTGGCTTTGTGGAATGCCTAGCTCATGCTCAAGCTTGCGAGATCCAGCTGTCTTGACACCGAGTTGATCCTCCTCAACTTTCTCAGCCTCGAAGTCGTCTAGAGGGTGAGAACAGCAAGTGTTGGTCCACATGTCTGGAAAGGTTATTTTCTCCGAAGCTCGTTGTTGAAGTAAGAGCTTTCCATCTGATGGTCGGAAGATAAAGACAGAAAACGCGCGATGAAGAAGCCCCTTGTTGATGTTCTCCATAAGATGGCCTGTATAGGTAACTTCTGTTTATAATTTCAAAAGTGAGAAATAGAACGAACCAACAGGTTTTCTTGTCCATTGCACCGATTGCGTTGTCTTCCTCATCGACAAGGATACATCTCTCATCCATAAGCCGGGATTGCTTGGGGTCATAGCTGGATAAGTCGATACCGGCGAGAGTGGCTTTGGCTGCTTGAACAGCTGGAGAAGACATGTTATGAAAAGGTCGGAATCGACTCGGGAAACTTCTCCACGACGAGAAGATAAAAGAACGGAAGACACAGGAGGACCGCAAAAAGAAAGACAGGATTATTTAAATCGATGTCAAGCTCCGAAGATATCGCGCTATAGAGCTAGTTAGGAGACTTCGGGATGATTTGAAGGAGCGCACGTGATTCAGACTTTCCAATGTTCTCTGTCTCTCGCCAGATTTTGCGGCAGCGTCCAGCCCGTTACTTCCACTCATCAAGTTTCCGCAAGAGTAATTGTCCCTCATGCACCAAGGTCCTACCATCCTCCCTTCCTGCATGTCCAAATTGTTGGCACATATCCAGCCTACCACATAATACCAAGCACTACGAGATCTTTGGTCTACCCGATGAGCCAAACCCTTTTGTCGTCCATCTCCCCACTCTGAAGGAAAGATTCCGCAGTGCCCAGGTACTATGTCATCCTGACTCCTGGGCTTCCAAGGGCGTCGTATGTTTTCATCCCGTTGAATAGCAAAGGCTGATGTGCTACGCAAGAATAAACTTGAAGTTGCCCAGGCTCTCTCGGCACGTATCAACGAGGCATATCAATGCCTTCTAAAGCCATTATCCAGAGCAGAGTACATTCTCAATTGTCACCACCTGTCGGTTTCAGAGGCAGACCAGATCGATGACGTCCAATTCATATCTGGGATCATGGACGCAAGAGAAACTATAGAAGATGCAACGGAAAAGTCACAAGTAGAGAATTTGGTCAAGAAGAACACCAGTTTGTTTCCTTTACCCTGCCATCAAGCGGTCTGACGGGGTGACCGAGTCCTTCTGTCTAGGTGAGATCCAAGAAACAATTCAAGAACTGGAAAATTTGTTTGGGAGAGCACAATGGGAGGATGCGAAGTCGGCGGCCATCCGTCTCAGATATTTGGAGGGAATTGAGCGAGCTGCAAAGACATGGCTGGATAATGCATGATGCATAATGAATCTATATAGGTTGCTTTCACAAATTACATAGATAAGGATACGACTCGTGAAGAATGATTATATTCAGCATGACTACATAAACACGAGTTCACATCTATGCGAGACTTAACTGCGTATGCACTACAGACGAGCGGGAAACAGTTGCCTTTAAGTAAAGTATGATCTGTATATTTGAACCTGCCACGGAAACGAGAGTTTTCAACCGACCGAGCATGATATTTGAGTGGAATGTTGTTGTCTTGTCTTCATAATACAGTGATAATCAGCTGTCCATGAGGGTTGATTTGCTTGAGGCGCAGGAGATCTTTGGTGGCGAGAACTAAAGTCAAGGTAACATCCGATCCTTTTCAGTACCAATAGCTTGAAACACCCCTCTCCCCAAAGAATAGTCCCCAAACGAAGATGCAAAAAGAGGTTGTGTACACACCTAAACAGTGATAGAAGGCCGAAGCTGCGACATGCCGCGTGCTGGATGCTTCGGGCACCACAATATCGAATGTCAGATTGGTGGCGGATGAAGGGAGTGAATAAGACTGCATTTTGACGTATCTAGAAATTAGTTCATCGTCATCAGATAACGTCCTATGAGAAAAACAGAGCAAAGTACTCTAGGAAGTTAAAACTGTTTCTTTCCAAGCTAACGAGGTTCATGTCGGACGTCTGCGACTCAACAGCTGCAGAAATCTCGTGCATATTCACTGAATTGTGACGTCAATAATATCCGATTAAGAACTGACCACGGTCACCTTCGAATGCGTAATCTTCGTCGAAGATTTGAGGTCTTTTTACGCCTGCCGGAGAGAAACCAGGACCGCCCGTGAGGCTACCTACTTGACTAGGAACCAGAGAACTATCTCTCCTGCTCTGAGAGTTTCCCCGCATACGAATTTCAATATGGTCCAGTGGCAAGTTGTGATCACTCTCAGCCATTCCGAACACTCCACTTGATGAGCTATCCCCTGCGTTGTCCCACGGGAACATAGAACTCTTTTGCGATCCAAGCTCCGCATTCTGTGCTCCGAATTCAATGCCCAGATCTCCGGTGATGCTATTTTCCCGAGATATCCGTCTTGCTTGACCAGGTTCCTGAATTTGCAAAATGAGCAAGCAATGACCAGATAAGCGAATCGTACTTGCCTCAGAGGAGCGCAGATTGTCTTGCAGCACATTATCTGCATCGCCATCGTCATCGATCCAGCATCGACGTGGAGGACTGTTCTAAATACCTTCATATTCAGCTATTGGCCCGCTGTACCTTGCCTGCTCAGTAAAAGTTTCCGGTGCCCATATTTCTGCTTCAGAAAACCCATTCGCACCAACCGTTTTCTCGAGCTTCCGGCGCTTGTGAGGATGATCATCTAGGTCTGTCAGCTCGGACAAAACGTGGCGACAGCAACAGACGTACCACCGGGATAAATATGAAGGTTGCCGGTTCTCGCTTCGACTTGGACTTTGAAGTTCTCCTGCCAGAAGTCCGCTAGTGCCGATGCGCCAACTTTGAGATCGACTTCTGTGAGGTCATCATACATAACCGGACTATCGTCAGACGTACTGCAACTCGGCACACCCCAGACCTTTTCTGCTAGGATTCTTTCTGAATATTTTTCCCTTTGCTTCTGTTCAAAACTATGACGTAACAGGTCCTGAGCTCGTAAGTAGTGGGTTCGCGCAGTCTTTTATGAGTATCAACTTAATTGCCCCAGAAGTCGTCACGTTTGCGACCACTCACTTTCAGTTCGTTATCAGTAAGCTCCGTTCGAACGTCTAACAACAAACGCGTAATCTTCTTCGTCTTTTTGAGATCAGCGTTGGCCCGGCCGCGTTCTTCTATAGTTATGTCTTGTAGAGGGGTAGGTACATTATCTTGAGACAATAGCAAGCGCAAAAATGAAGTACTCGAGCTGAAGCTAGACAAGGGAGTCGAGTGAGGCGATGCCGAACCAGACGGATGGTGAATATTCTCTGTTGAAGATTACTTCAGGTAATTTGTCGTTATGTTGCATTCAACTGACCCTTTTGTGATCGTGGATCCCTCTAGTTCAAGACCATGAACACAAAAAATCAGAAGACTTGATATTATATTGAGCGCCAACCTTGCGTTTCAGCCTTCTCTTCCCCGTTTCGTCTTCTGTTGGCGCACTGGGACCCATATCCGGTTCGTTCTCATAATTGAAATCCATATGCAGGTCAATCTCGGGTCTGTCGTAAACAGGTTGAACGCTGATACTATCGTTATTCATTCGGCTCGCAAAGAGAAGTCTTTGAGCTTACACCTCCTTGTCTTCGGTGGAATCTGCCCAACCAAGCTCCTGAGCTAGTTCATCGGCAAGTCCTGCGACGTCCAGACCATCAGATAACGCAAAAATGTTATCGTCAAAGCCGAAGTCGACGGCCTGTGATGACGACAGGCCAAAAACATCATTCCCGCCTCCATGGTATGAAAGGTCAAAAGAAGCGGATAAAACGTGATCGTGGTGTTCAGTGAGGGTGTGTAACTCCGCTGGTGGGGTTTCTGCTGAAAAGAGTGGATTGGCTTCGACTTTTTTCCGTCTCCTACGTGTGCCTGATTCCGCAGGATCGTACTCGTCATCGTTATCTACTACCGTTGGGCGATGACCTTCAAAAAAAAAACTGTCAGATTAAAATGATCAAGTCAGTCCATTTCCCACCTCCGATATTCAAGTATTCGTCCCAATCCTGCATGTTAAACAGGTAATTTTCGGTTACCAAGGAAGAGAGGAGACATACTGCAACAAGGGCATCAAAGTCAATAGCAATAGTAGCTTTGGAGTTAGCTGTCAAAGTAATAGCCGAGGGGCTAAAAGTGGCTTAAATTCATGAATTTGTCTTTATGGAGTATTGGCTCACCGGACAGATGGTTGAAGCATTTGAAGACGTGCGTCCAATAAGGCATTAGACCGAAGTTCCTGGACAACTTTCTTCAAGGACGCGAAACAGTTTGTCACATCATTCATAAAAATATCTTGCTTGACTTCAATGGCGTAAATCAGCCAAATTCTTGAATCAACCGAAAACATCTGCGACCTTTATAAATACTAATGGCCAGGTTGGAGTTTTAATTCGATAACTTGTGCTCCTTAGCTCAGAGGTCTTACCGAGCTACTCCGACAAGAAGGTTGCTGGACAACCTCAAAGCGAGAGGTTCTAAAGGTTCAGCAATTAAGTCACATAATTGAGCAATATCTGCCGTAAGGATGGATCGTTTAGGCAATTTTTTAAAAACTGATCTAGAGCCGAGAGTAGCGGCGAGCCTGATGACAGATATTAGGACTTCACGAGATCAGAGATAAGGTGGCATCCTGACCAAAGGAGACCAAAACCACTATCGCGGCTAGCAAGTAATTCCGAAGTAAAAAACATCGCTAAAAGCCAGCTGTACTTTCGTCAAGTTGTTCAGTAACATTAGCCAGGACTGAGTAAGATCAAAGAGTCGCGTAAACCTACTTAAGTACTGTTCGACCCTTCGGTCGCTGCAAGTAAATAAGATTCAACCAGTTCCAAAAATGTTAATCATGTGAGACTGATAAGAATTGAAAAGAAGTATCGTGAAGAGATTAGCAATAGTAGACAAGGCAAGTAAAGAAAGCGAGGATAACCAATTCGCGGGGTTTATATAATTGCCCTAACAACACGCGTAAATATATGACTTCACCAATCGTCGCTTCCCCATACTCACAGTCACGTCATAACCCATACCCCCTCAGTGTACACTGAACGCTAATCATGAGAGGTATGGAGAAGGAGATGAAAAGAAAAGTCTCAAAAAGACTAAAAAAATCATGTATTTTTGGTGTTTAGCTCTTGCATTACTACAGGCCTTGTATCTCTAAGACCCAGGATCTGGTCTGGGTTGGCCTCAGCATTGGTATCAGAGGTGGTTATGACATCCTCTACAATGGTCTTGATATATGCTAAAGACAACACTCCCAGACACTCAACTGCAAGTGCAGTTGAGTTCCCACTCATTGGTCTAGTGTACTACCTCTCACTTGAGTAGCAATTGCAGGAGACACCCATGCTGAAAGTGTCACGACCCACTCCCTGGGCCCCGCACACATTCCCAACCTGCCCTACTTCCCCGGAGTCTCCCCCAACACCCTGTCAAATTCCCCAAGCCACCATCTACCCCCGCAGCCACCCCGGCTAACTCTGATGCTTCTCCGGCAAACCCCGATGGCCCCCCCACCAACTTTGACAACTTCTCTGCAGCTGCCAACACTGAGGCCGGCTCCCTAGAACCCCCCTCAACTGTGTGAACCCCTCCCCACTAATCTCCAGCTCCGTTGTACATCACCAATCCAGTTCCCTGGTTTTCCCAACCCACTCCAGAGCATCATGATGACCTCGGGATGGCCCGCACCCTCAACTGATCCCATCAAAACCTGACACAGCCCGCCCCTGATCATACCCAACACCCATTGATCCAGTATGGCTCCGCCAAGTTTCACTGCCACACCCGCTGTTCCTTGGAACACTTCTCTTGACCTAGCCAACACCTGTCTAGCCCCGTGCAGCTCTGCCAAGCTCTGGCGCCACCCCCGCTGTTCCCAGAGCTCTCCTGTAGTCAGTATATAAGTCGTAGAGTAGCTCCCCATACACTAGTCTTTATATTGCTTAACTACCTACTATTTGCTTGTGTTTCTATGGTCTGATTGTCTCTGTCTTGTGTTTCATGTCTCCGTGTTATGTTTCCCTTACTCTCAGTTGCCCAGTCTTATCTTGTCTCTACTTTCTATTATCGTTCTCATTATCATCTTGTGTTTCTGTATCAATCTATTTCCATTCTTGTCTCAGTCTTGTCTTGTCTCTGTCTGCTCCATCTTGTCTCGACTTTGTTTTGCCCCACCTTGTCTTGTCAATCTGTTTCTTTCATCATGCCCAAGTCCATTTCACCCTGACACCCTTACAAACCCTGTGCTCATGATTACAAACCCCTGACATTCTTTGAACCAACTCTGGACCTTGCTACCTGCTCGGTCCCACACCCCATCAACTTCCATTGATCCCCCATCAAACTCCAGCTCCACTTCCCTTACTTGTGTAGCCTCCATTCACCCTGCACTCACAGTACTCGCTCCCAGACTTGTGCCTAACACCCTGTTAAGTCCACCTCTTTCCCCGCAACTCCTCCCGGACTTCTCTGGACCAACCTAGACTTGCTCAGATCACTTCCCAGTGTTCACCCTCACTAGTCCCCTGTGTTTTGAACCTCTTTGAGTGTCCAGTCACCTGTGTATGGGATCACGTCCACCTAGTAAGGATTCACCCAGTGCAGCTGAGCCCCTGTGGTCAGCAGAACCTGACATAATATCAAGACTCTCCCTTACCCCGTTTGTGATGTCTGCACACACTTCCATCAGAACTCCCAATGTCTATGGTTGGCCCATGCCTGGAACCCCCTGTGATCTGTTAACCTTGCCCAATTTGCCAAGG
>JABFYK010000030.1:0-53743 GCA_018849495.1 Termitomyces sp. T123_Mx157
ACTTGTGCCTGACACCCCGCCAAGTCTGCCTCTCCCTCCGCAACTCCTCCCAGAACCCTCCGGACCAACCCGGACTTGCTCGGACCACTCTCCAGTATCCATCCTCGATAGTCTCCTGTGTTTCGACCCCCTTCGAGTGTCCCGTCGCCTGTGTATGGGATCACGTCCGCCTAGTAAGGATTTGCCCAGTGCAGCTGAGCCCCCGTGGTCAGCGGTAGTAAGGATTTGCCCAGTGCAGCTGAGCCCCTGTGGTCAGCAGAACCTGACAGTTTTGAAGAACCAGGGAAGGAAGATTTCGTGTGTAAACTAGAAAGAGGACTCTACGGGATGAAGCAAGCGGGGCAAATCTGGAACCAAACTTTAAATGAGCACATGGTGGGAAAGTGGGGCTTCACGAGACTTGCCTGTGAGTTGTGCGTTTACTATAGGAAGTCTGATCATGGGGTAGTCATTGTGGCTGTCCATGTGGACGACTTCCTATCAATAGCCAGTTCCAAAAGCGCAAATGAGCACTTCAAGGCTCAGCTTCAGGAGGCATGGACCATTTCAGACCTGGGTACACCACGACAGATCGTGGGAATCGCTGTTGAGTGGGATAAGGTGAACAAGACAGTTTACCTCTCACAGGGACCGATCATAGACAGATTGGTCTTGCAATTCGGCCAGAAGGATGCCAATCCACTGTCATTGCCGATGGAACCAGGCTTAAAATTGTGAAGGGCGGACTACTCGAAGTTGACACAAAGGGAACGAGATGATATTGCAAAGATCCCCTATCAAAAACTAGTAGGGGGGCTGATCTGGTTAGCAATATCGTCCAGACCAGACATACAGTATGTGGTACAGCAACTCAGCCAATACTTCGACTCCTACTCTGTCACGCATTGGAACACGGCTATCCGAGTGGTACGATACCTTAAGGGGACAAGAGACTTACGGTTACGCTTAGGAGGATTGTCTGACATCTCACTAGCTGGGTTTACGGACTCTGACTGGGCTAACTGCCTTGACACTCGGAGGAGTGTCGGGGGGTATGCATGGACGTTGGGGGCCGGGGTGATATCTTGGGCCTCGCGAAAACAAAAGACGGTAGCAGCATCTTCGTGTGAGGCTGAATATATGGCAGCCTTCAAAGCAGCACAAGAATGTGTGTGGCTTCGGACTCTCCTTAGCGCGATCGGTTACGCCACACAAGATGCGACTACCCTTATGTGCGACAACAATGCAGCAATAAATTTATCAGAAGATCCTTTGCTGCACTCACGTGTAAAGCACGTCGACATCAAGTATCATTTTTTACGCGAACGAGTGGCGTCGAAGGAACTCAACGTGCGATATATTAACACGAAAGACAATGTGGCTGACCTGTTTACGAAACCCCTCCCTCTGCCGCGATTTTCTCGACTTCGAAGAATAATGGGACTGGTATGAGCCATGTTCCACGCGAGGAGGAGCACTTACGGTGAGGAGGAGTGTTAGACGCCAGGAGGTGACCACCGTAAGTGCTGAACGCGACGGAGGAAGGGTCAATATATTACTTCATTAATCACAGCCCAACCCTTAACGGACTATACGAAACATATATATATCTACGCATATGATATGCACACCCTCAGTCAAGTATACGAAGACTGAGGGTGAGCCATACATTACTTATGCCGAACACTATACTTATACCTACCTTACCAGTACACGTAACTTACTCGTGTGTGTTTAGGTAGGCCGAATCTCAGTCAAGTATACGAAGACTGAGGTACACGTAACTTACTCGTGTGTGTTTAGGTTCAGGTTGTAACAACAGGACAGTATATATAGAGAAATAGTAATAAGGAGATCACTTCAAAATAAGAAAATGTCTAAGAATGTATATGTTCGTGAATCCAGTAAGTTAAAAGGAGGAAAATAAAAGGAGAAATGACGGAATATATGTATAATTGAAAAAGCAGTCTTGATGTTCGGGGTTCAAATTGGACTTGTGTCGTGAAAGATTCATGACAGTATGGAAGCCACGGGACCACGCGACATTGGTCTCGTACATATCGGGACTTCAATACATATCGACGGGTGGTTTACGTTCCAGGCGACAAGATCGTACGAGCACGATGTGGTGCGGTATTCATTCTATTTATGTATCTACCTCACTACTCTTTCACTGAGGGTGGGAGATAATCATATAGTTGTTTGTCAAGTTGTTGTTGTCTATTGTGATCGCACGTGTTCGTCTCGCGGTTTGAAACTGTTGAACAAATTCGCAAACTCGTGCCTCTTATGAGACTTTGAGCTGTGCGTGTTTCACTGGAATGTCGCGTCTAACGTCTACGCAAGTTATCGCTCTTGGCAAGTATCTCGAGCCAACCTTCGACCCGGCTTCACTCACAGTATCCCAACTTCTTGGTGTTCTTGGATACCACAATGTCAAATACCCTACTCCATATTCCAAGTCCAAGCTTGCTATGATATTCAACGAAGAAATCAAGGCTAAGTCTGTCCAGTTGAAGAAGGAACGCGTCAAGAAGGAGAACAGTATTGCTAGTGATGATGGTATATTGGATGGGGCTACCGGCCAACCTCTGCGCAAGGCATAGTCATCAACGTTGTCTTGCGATCCTTGTTATCTGACTCTAAATTAGGAATCCGTGAAGCGAAGAGCTTCTCGACGGCTTTCGCATGCTCCCATTGAAGACGAAGTTGAGGTTCATCTCCCTTATCAAGTGAGGCTAATATCTTCTATACTGATCAATACTCAACAATTCCACAGTCCAAACGTCGCCGATCATCTGCCCAACCCACATTTGGTGGACCTTCACGCAAGAACGTCGCTGCTCAGTTTACTCAGCCAACCCTTGTGGAAGAGAGTGAAGCTGAAGATCTGCCGATAACGAAAGTTGCAAGGCACAGAAAAAAGGCAATGGGCTACTAGCATCAAGTATTCTTTGGCTGTTCCTGATATTGTTATTTATTCAGGTAGAAAGTGCAGGAGCCCAGAACCGACTTGTCTCGAATTCGGTGTGTATACCTCAATAGGCCTGCTTAGTTGGCGTGTAATTCTTTTGTTAGGCTGCGGAAGATAGTGGCTGGGAAGACAATAATATTTTTCAATCTGGCGCGGAATCTTCGTCACCCGTTCGACCATCGCCGATTCGGGCAAAGACAGCACGAAAAAGCGCTATCGGCTCTCGTAAATCCTCTTCTGCGCCTCCACAAATGCCATTGTTATCTCCATCTCCAGTACGCGATTTTTCAGACCACGAAAGGATGTCTCCGTTACCGCCTCCTCAGTTCAAGTTCGAGCCAAATCCACCTTCCATCTCTCCGATGGCTCAGCCACATTCAAAGCAGCCTCAGTCCGCAAACTTCACTCCGTCTCAACGTCGCATTCCCATTTTTGACACGACACATGAAGACGACAGAGATGAACCTGAGATGATCAGTGGTAATTTCTCCGCTATTAACCAGGCCAAGCCTACCAACGAAAACACACTTGCTGTTTCGGAAGAACAGGATGAAGTTGAAAGCTCTTCTTTCACAGATTCGGGGGCCGTCGAAGATTACACAAATGCCGAATTTGAGTCCGTCACTCAAGATGGGAAGCATCTAGCCAAACATCAAGGCATAGCCTATGGAAGGATTGTTTTCTACGGATCTATGTGTCTTTTGACGATAATTGCGTTTTCTGCAATAATATCTCATAAGATGGACTCTGCGTCCATTGGCTACTGCGATGCTGGAACCTCTACTAACAGTAATCTGGAGCAACGGCGAGCTGAACGTGCTGCTGCTGAAGTGTGTTACAGAGAGACCGACATTTTTTCGTACCCCGACAACAATACAGCCGCGGAACACAATACAACGTCTTGCCCTATCCCATCTTTGGTTCCCTGGAGACCTCCGGACAGTTGTACTCGATGCCCGCATCATGCCAATTGCACTTCAACCAGTGTTTTTTGTGACCATGGTTATGTTTTGCGATCGCACCCCCTGCTGTTCTTCGTCCCAGCTTCGCCCTCCCCGCGCAATACAACAATATCTATTTCCTCCCCTCCAGTGGACTTGTTCTGGAAGGTATTGTCCTTATTGGACGGCTTACCGGGGCTAGGTAGTGTTGCATTCCCCCCCAGGTGTATGGAGGATCCCGAACGAAAGAGAAAAATTGGTTCTCTTGGAAAGGCTATTGAATCTCTCCTTGGGCAGGAAAGAGGGCGTCGTCTGTGTGCTGGTGGCAAAACCTTGAAGGAAACCATCGACGATTCTGGTGGTGGGGACGCCAAGAAATGGGGCCTGGAACTAGAAAATCTTCGGGAGATCATGCAGAAAAAAACACCCGTGAGTATGAATAAATATCCCTCTATGGTCAATTCTTAGCTTCGTTATCAGCCTCACCTTCTGCCAAGTTTCGATGATATGTTTAATGAAGCCATTCAGCAGCTGACTCAGTGGGGCGGAGTCATTGTAGGAAAGGATCATGCGTACGTTCTTTTCTTTTACTTACGAGTAGTTGTTTATTGGTTGCAGGAACTTTCGTTACGTGGCCCACAAGACACCTTCTCTCACCTGGGATTGCGTCATTACTGTCAAGTTCAGAAAATTCTGGGTTGAATGGCGGCCCATTATCATTGGTTTGTGCTCCGTGTCTTATATCTGTCGTCGACTGATCTCTCCAACTACTCCAGGATTCATGTTTGTTATTCTCAGCTTTGTTTATTGGCGCGCTCGCAACGCTCAAAAACGCATCGAGAATAAACGCGTGGCAGATTTGGTGCAGATAGCGCTTGATACCTTGCGTAATCAAGAATTTGCGCATCACACGGATCCCGTCACTACTCCTCAGCCCTATCTATCTTCACTCCAGCTCCGGGATCTGATTCTTCAGGACGAACATTCGGTCACTTCTCGAAGTCGTCTGTGGGACCAGGTGGAGCGTGTTGTGGAAGGAAACGCGAACGTCAGAGCAAATTTACAAGAAATACAAGGTGGCGACGAAATGCGGGTATGGCGGTGGGTCGGAAGTGCTCGCCGTAAGACGAACGCGTCAAGGCATGTGGAACTTGATCAGAGTAGTGATGTATGAAAATTCAATTAACATTGACGTGACTATATATATCAAGTATCATGTCCTGATATTTCCTTTGCCTTCTCACCTGGACTTGGATCCTAGGGATAGTTACTCATCTTTGGTGCTGTCGTACGAGTTTGTATATTCCTACCAATGTGTTTTGGTCTACATTCAATGGAACTAGCCCTTCAAAGTTTGACGGCGGTGATATGTAGCCGTCGACATTTTGTAGACCGTCACAAAAAAGTAGCCATGTGCTACATATGTTGTGCTCAGAAATATTCCGGTGTTCGGGACGGGACATGAGATCAAAACGAAAAAGGATATTATGGCTTCCAGGACTAAGGAGGAACCAAATAAGACAGCCTAATTGGTATAGATCTCAATTGTGATACACATTACTCAGGACCAATCGGAACTCATTGACATGCCCATTGGTATTCCCTCCTGAATTCTTTCTATTAGAGCTCGCTTCATAAATTGTTCTTCAGCCAAAAGACGCGTACTCTATCGTACCTTGTTGAATATAATTAACAAATATCGAGAGAATGACACGTACTCTCAAAAACCTCTCAAGATCGATGCGGCCGGAGTTGAGCGCCCGATGCAGATGATAGATGGTATCTTCAATGGCATTGTCTTCCGCAACCAGAGTTATCAGTCTATTAGGAGTGGCGTGAGAATGAGGCGTGAGCACGAACAACACAAGTCACTCACTGATTGTGGACAATTGTGGTGGAACAAATCAATTCATCTACTTCGGGATCACCCTTACGGCGAAGTTCGGTTATATTGGTCTCAGTCTGTTGAACGCTACTCTTGAGCCTGAGAGCCACGTTCCGACATACGTCCCGCACAGCCTCTAGGCGCGCCATTTCATCATGGATAGCAGGTTCACCGGCAAGAAGATCCGTCTGGTGCGCACGGAGGCGCTCGGCGTCGAGAGCCAACGCCTGGGATAAGGAACTTAGTTCTGATGTCAGTTTTTGATGAACTTGGTTGTGTAGACGAAGCAGTTCCGGGTTCGGTGGACGCGGCGGGGGCGGTGCGAAGGCCGGTGGGGCGTCCAGGATTGTATCCGGAGAATCTTCATCAAGGAGGTTAACGGTGGGCGCCCGAACCGGTGGGACAATTGAATATTCCGGAGAGGGTGGCTGAGGGGCTACGGCGTGATTCAAGGGCACTGGAGGTGGCGTGGGAGATGGGCCAGTAGCGAGGATTGTGTGCTCAATGCCGTTAGATTGGGAGTCATGGTGTGGGCGTGGAACGTAGGGTACAGGAACATTTAAGCCTCTGGCATATCTCGTAGGCGTTGTAGGTCCTGTATAGTAGCCTCGATATTGTGGTGGTAAGGGATCCGAGAGCGGAGATGAAGGCCCAGGAGTTTCCTGAGATTGGTATAGTGCGTTTGAGCGTGTGATAGAACAATGGGCTCTAGGGATACGTACGCGTGGGGGGGAAGCTATTCGAGGTTGAGACCCGGATGGTGAATGAACTGCCATTGTCACAGGTCTTGGAGGGAGTGCGGGAGGATCGGGGGAAATCGGTCGCGTTGAAGAGTGCACCAATTGTGATGATGGCAGAGGCGGTGGAGGTCTATCACGGGGGTCTCCAACACCGAGTGTTCGCGATGGAATCCCTGAACCCACAGTTTGTGGTGGTTTTGCGTAGACAGGAGGTTCTTCTGAGAATTCAATTTGCATGGCCTCAACTAAAGCAGACAGATTGCAGCCCTGTGGCCTGACGTTGAATGGTACAGATGCACTAAGAACAGTGAAGACGCACCTCGCTCTTGCGTTCCCAATGCTGGATGTACTCAATGTGACACCTCCCGCTAACATCGAGGCGCTTTCCTGGTTTGACAAGCATATCATTGGTCGGGACGACATAGGCGATAGGCGGTTGTTTTGGGTATTCTCGCGCGAGCCAAATGGCGACAGGAATGTTGTATGATGCGCCACGAAAGGAAATTGGAAGGAGTCCATGGACACAAAGAAGCAACTGTGTGCGGCCATCGTCAAATGCTGTCCGCAGGTCAGAGAAGGTACATGGGAGCTGGGAAAAGAACCGAACTGTATATATCGGACTTTGGACGCAGAGTGGAGTAACGCTGGAGAAGGAGATCGATGTCAGTGTAGACACGGTCTGGATTGGGGTATGGCTGGGCGTTGTGGCGCAGCCATTTCTGGGTCAGCGATTGGGCGGAAGACATGTCGGTTTGTGTGAGCTAAGCAGCAGGAGGGAAGGCTCTCACGGTTCCCCATTTGGAGGGATCGCCGATATCGGTTGTTCTGGGGTCTCAGCTTCCGGATTGGGACATCCCCAATCTGCTTCCGCCAGATCGAACGACAATAAGATCGGCCGGCAGCAGCCGGCAGCCTGTGCCGCCTTTCGAGCCAGTTGCTCGATTTGGCAGGTACAAAGGGGTCTTACGGATGAGGTGTATGCGAGGAGGGGAAAACCATGGCACAAGTCGAAGGACAATGTGGTCATTGGATTGTGTGTTCCTCACATTGCTCTTTACCGCTCAGATCTGACAAAGGTTCATGTTAACAGTCTCCCGTCCAGTGGTCCCCACCTGCCTAATCTGGCACAGATCTCTGATCTCTTACCCCATCGCATGGCCATTGCTGTGGCTCTTTCGTCCGACTATATAGTTCCGGCCCATGTATATAAGCCCCCCAGCTGCGTCTTTTCCTTCCCTTTCGCACATCCGCCATGTCCGCTTCTACCAAGCGCACCACCAGTTCTCTCACCCCTCAGCGGAAGCATCGCAAACTCTTGAAAGATGGCAGCGGCATCGAAGTCTGGCCAGAAAGTATTGAGAAGATCTTTGTCCAAGGTGCGTTTTTATTTACTCTGCGCCTTTTCTTCCACTGACATTATCCAGGTCTACGCGAGTATTGGAGCTCTCCTTGGGCCACTTATTCTCAATCTCGCGGGCGTAGTCGATGGCGCAATCAATTCCTCGTAGATTATCTCCAGAAAGCTGGGATAGACAGGTCCAAAAAACAGGTCGCAAGCCACATTCAAGTGCTGAGAAATATGTGGAAAGGAGAACCGGGTCTGTTCGCGTCCCCCAGTAGATTCACATCCCATTTGCTGAAACACAAAGTGTCTAGAGTTTTACCTGGTCGCCGGTGGCGAAGAACCTCTACCAGATACGCCTGTCAAGCTGGAGGATAGCTCCTTGATTTCTTTGGATTTTGACGAGACCGACAGCTCATCCAACTCTACTTCGTCTGATTTTTCTCCTCCTGAACTTCAGCAGGACTTCCCTCCATCTCCCGGTGGCTATGCATTCGGCTCACAGTCCCCTCCGTCTAAAAATTCCGTATCCCCTTACGCCTCACCGGCTCTGTATACCACGTCCGTGCCTACCGCTATGTCTATATACCCACCTGACATGGCCATACAACACCATCCTCAAGATCATTTGCCCATACGAAATGCTCATTACTCTCTGAGTGACTATCACCACTCGGATCAGGCTTACGCCCATCCTTACAAGCCCACATCCCACGCGGTTCCCGCCGGTGTTTCAGATATTGGTGCATACTCGTACCCACAGTCTCCGAGTCGGGCCACGTCCATGTGCCTTTGGACGGATGGCATGGCACCACTCTCAATCAAACTTGATGCACTGATATCTCCACATTCACCGGGTGGTATGCCGCTCGCACTTCAATTGCGCATGAGTATCACATCCGATGATAGCATCCGAGGTACATCACCTCAGGACGGTTTCTTTGCCACTGTTTCACTTTCTAGGTTATGGACTAGCTGTGGAAAATGTATCACCAGGGTTTACACCAACAACATGTGCACATCAGAGGTTGTGGGTGCACTCGACGTCTCTAACATCGAGATGGGAATCGTGAACGCGACGCTACCAGAGTCCTCGTTAACTCGCTGCAGGTGGCTTGACGCTAGTGAGTCTATGTGATAATGTCCTTTGCATGCTCCCCTTCTGAGACTTTTTTCTATCCAGCCATACCCACAAGAATTACGCAAGAGATTATCACCGACGAGGAAACAGTGTTGTATCTTGTCTATGAGCTGGACCGTCGCATGGGTCCGATGCCATCTGCCAAAGTGATGCGCTGGATGACAATGGCGAAATCTTCTCCTTCGGTCCCGCCCGCGCATTTTCCTCTCACGAGCCCTGCTTACCGTAGTCACCCTGCTCCGTTATTTTCTGCCTCCCCACGGCTAACATCCCCCTCACTGTTGTCTGCACTATCGCTAAATACGCGAAATATCGCTTCCACGCCCTTATCATTCTAATCTTCCAGGAATGTAGGAGGATATATTATATAACTCCGTACTAATAGCAAGTGCGTCGAGCTGGAACATTCATACATCACGATATCTCGCTCACAACTTTCCAACGGATTGCTGTGATTAACATGATTGTCTTACTAGTCTTGATATTTTCTGTACATCTATTGTGTAGCTCTAATAACCTGTATAATACTGGGACCACCCGCTCATGAGCTCATGAGCGAACATTGCTCAGAATCCTTTCCGCTTCCATGCTGATTTTGGCATCCCAATGTTTTTCTCGCAAAGCGTGAAGTTCCCAAAACGAGGTTCCAAATGGATTCGAGAGCTGTGGATCATCCAAATCAGGGCGGTATATACCATCAGATGTCTGATCTTTTGTGGACAACAAAGCTTCAAGCTTGCGATCTTTAGCTATGAGCCCTCCTACGAATTCAAGCGCCCGCTGAGCAGTTGCGGGCGGCCAGTGCAGAGACGCGCTCAGCAGGCGCTTTGCGAAGGCCGCGGACCGTCCAGGGGGGGCTGTAGTGCCTAACGATCTTGGCGAGAACACAATATTGAGTGTCCGGAACAGCATGTCAGAAATGGACGGTTTCTTCACAGGCTTAGCGCCCATTTCCAAAGGCGGTGGCGCGGTATCAATGTCTATCATGAAACTCAAAGGAAGGATTAGCGCATACAAAGCCGAAATGAAGTCGCTCAGATCAAGGTTTAGCGCTTCCCCTGTGATTGATACAAAAGAGTCAGTCGAAAAGACGATTTTGACGGACTGGATTCTTTGACGTGCCTTGCCCTGATAGAAGCTCAAAAGCGGTAACGATGCATAAGAGACGATGCCGTATATTGTTGGTAGATATGACAGTGGGATCAACCGTGTCATCGTCATCTGACTCGCGTGAGATCGATTCCTTGAGAACAGCCAGAAGATCTTTGAAAAAATCGATGTTCACAAGGTGTGCAAATTTTGATATGCCATGCAGAGCTGCTGGCAGGAGTGGGGTCGGGCGTGGGTTCTTAAGAATTCGGAAGTAGAGAACAAAGAGAAGCTTGAGGGTTTCGGTTTGCTAAGGAAAAAGGGGAGGGAAGGGGGCAAATGTTCAGAAAAACCCGATGTTTTGAGAGCACAAAGAACACTCACTGTGGTCGCTCGTTCTTCCTTGTCGACTTCAGCCTCTGCTTCATGGAATTCCTTATCAATCTCCTGTTTTTCTTTGAGAACCTTCTTCGCCTTCTTGCTCAGATGTGGTAACTCAGTACTTTTTCCCTTAGCGCGCCGAGCGGCGGCCTTACTGCCGGACTCCTTTTTTGGGGGTTTGTCTACAGAGGAATTCGAAGCCCGCACACCCAGCTCCGTCTTAAGCCGTAGATGAAGTAGGCATGAAAGCACCTCTGGGTGGACATTGAACCGTCTTTCCTTAATCATGCGGTTCAACAGTCTTACGATCTCTAAGGAAACAACACCGGTAAGGTCCTCACGAAATACGTGGATGAGAGTGTCAAGACACAGCTCGGAAGACTGGATATTCGACTGGTGTGAGAAACGTTGGGTCTGGGCGGATAAAAATGTACATACTGGATCCCATGATTTCTTGCTCAATCTAGCGACGATACAGCTCATGAGATTGACGCGAAAGTTGAAGTGGGGAGCTTCTTTCAGCAGTGTACACATAGATTTTAGCGCTAGATCCGCCAAGTCACTGCGAGCTAGAGAAATATGAATTCCGAATGAAATTTGAGGCACAGAAAGGTGGCACCTTTGAGTTCGGCTTCGAGAGAACACAGATACGTTTGGTATGTTGTTACTAGGCCTTGCTCCCAGTCTCTGGTTCGAGCTACCATTTGGCTGACTTTCTCCATTTTTTCTTTGTCAGTCAAAGCTCGAATTCGATACCCGGGGATAATATCTTTGAAAACGGCTAACTGTGAAAGCATGGCGAGTTTCCTGATGATCGGATCATTTGGTACAGGGTCTGGATGGGATGGCGTTGTGATTTCTGATAGTGAAAACGTATGGAGTCGCCTCAAAAGGCCAAGCTATAAAAATGGGGCTATAAAATGAATAGAAATGGGCAGAAACGTGAACTTACGCTGTTTTCAGGATCCGAAACGATTTCCTGACATATGCCTGCTATCTGTTCTTTAGCAGCGTGTATGCGTGCAGCCTTTGACTTGTTTGAAACAACGTCTATCACCGCTGGTCGACCAAAACGTGCACCCGTGGAGACATCATCAATCTTTTGTGATTGTTCTTCGAGGTCAGATGTGAGTTCGTCACCGTCTGAGCTGTCTTCATTATCCGTCGCGGGTGCAAAAGTCACCTTCCCGGTAGGACGGATGTCACCCCCAGGAAGCTTTATTGGAAGGCCCTTTACGCCTCGATTTTCTTCAAGCTCCCATAAAGAATCGTGTTTTCGAGGAGCCTTCTCGTACGCCATCTCAGCATCTGAGGTGTCATTATTATCTGAATGATCCAAACCGCCGTCCGATGACGATGGAGATTCAATGTCCGAGCTACCGAAAGAACCTCCATCATCTTCGTCGTAGTCTGAATCTATCAAGGGTAGGTCGTCGTTTACCGCCTGCCTGACAGGTTTGTTGAGACGATGTAGACGCTCAGTTTCTTTTTTACTCCTAAAACACTTTTTAAAAGAGCAGTGATGTGATGGGAAACTTTTATCATACCGTGCTATTCCTTTCTTATCTAAAGAGGTCAGGAATGATGCAGCACTTCCATACTCCTTAAAGACCTCCAAATCCTGGTCGGACAAACCAATGTCATTTGCATCGTCGACATTGGGTATTGGTATCATTCCACGATCAGAAAGCTTCTCTTTTCCATTTTCCTACAGCTTTGGGGGATAATTCTTTGGTTGTAATCGTGTCCCGGATTTCGTGGATAGTTTGCGCTTTTTGGAGGGACCCTGGAATCGAATGGGTAATTGAGTGAGGGAAAATTTATGTCCATATTTACCAGAGAAGGTGGTGCAGATCGTTTGCCATTTTGCTTGGCTGCCATTTGTCTGCCAATGAAGCAAGACCAATTGGTAGAAAGAGAGTAAATACAAAATTATTGATAGATCACCGGGTAGTTTACATAAATGAAACGGCGACCTCAGTGGCAGTGTCGTTACTTGGTCAAGACTCTTGGGTTGACCGCGACGGAGACCAAAATTTGCATGACATCGACGTCGACCTCTCTTGTAAACTAAGTGCGACACCGTAGGAGCTCGTGATGGATGACGCGCCTCCTCCTACAGACCACGTCCTCCGACCCCATCACGTCGATCTGTTGACAATTCTTGTTTTTGCCTTCAAAGAACCTGACTGCAAAGATATCCCTCCTGCTTTCCTGCTTCATCTGTACCGCACTCTTCTCAACGAGATATCTGAAGTAGGTTATCAGACAACTACTGAACCTCTATATGAATGCTTCTAACCAGGTCTCCCGGCCACAATCTCACCATGATTTGATGAAAACCGTATGTAGCGGCCCAAGCGCCGACTCCGAGAAGGCTCAACGCGTGATCACTGCTATCAAAGCTGCTGTAAGATATCAGCTTGAACCAAGCATATCGATTCACGGCTGACCATCCAGCATTCTGATCTCACGAGCGCTGATCAAATTACCAATTTCTTTGGAAGTACGTCAAATAGATTCTTGATATATAGTAACAACTCTTTTCTGACTCATTCCTGGTCAGACCTTCCCTCACTTTTTGTGGAAAAGGCTGAAGACGTCAGTAATAGTTACTCCTGGTATATATATTAGGTCCTGAACTTTGACGCAGGAACCCCCAGTGCTGGTACACATGATGCTATTAATCTCATGCAATGTTTTCAACATCACCTGCATAGATGCGTCGCTCGATATTTGGTTACTTTTCCCGACGTTGTTTCGTCAGCTTCATAAAATTGTCTTTTTCTGGTGTTGTGAAACTTCAAAAGGACTACCAGTCTTGGTGCCATGGTGATGCGTCTGCCGGGTATGATCCCATTGTCAAAGATCAGTTAAGCAACTGTGAGCTTGTTCTGGCCTCGGCGAGCCGTATCTTGCTACATTACATCTCCTAGCCGACTTGTTGATTTTCAAGACACAGGCAGACAAGAAATCCTGGGCGAAGCCAGATGCTTACGAAGCGTGAGCATGATACCGTGAATCTGCTGTAAATGTATATATTGAAATCTTCTAGATGGGAGAAAGGATACGCTACTGGTGACGAGAATGTCGCCACAGAGAACCTCCGACGTTTTTTCGAGCAGCACTTCCACGAAAACAATGATTCGTAAGTCGGTTGAATTTATATTGACCTGCATCTTGCTAACACATAATAGAGGGGTTCGACAACATGCCTTGTTAAATCTTGTTCGTATGCACTATCTTCGTAATGAAGTCACAGCAGCTCGAAAGGTAGTGAATGAACTTCACCTTGGTCGTCTCGCTCACCTAATCCCAGTTTTTGATGGAGGCGATTACTGTCGCTCGGACTTGTGGAGATAAGATCATATTACAACATTGTATTAGGTCGAGATTATCTTTCATTTCAATGCAGTGTAACACTGACATATCATAGCATGCTACATCGTCTTCCTCCGATAGAGCCCGGACGGAAGCCCACGTTGAATGTGCTGCAGTCAGACTTACATCCTCTCGAAGTCCTTTTCGATGTCAAGAAACTCATGGATACCGAAAACGTGTTTTAGTTCAACTTGTATACCGTTTGCTGATACTAACGTTCGTCCAGGATCAACCTTTGAGCGCAGCATTTGTTAAAATAGATCAAGCAATTGGGTTGTATGACCATTGGCTTGATGGTCAGGACAAGCCGCTAATTGATGAAGAACAATGGGCGCAGCATGCAGTGCAATCTGTGGTCTGGGATACCATAGGTGTGCCTTGGTTCATCACCACTACTGACGCCAACTAGGGACGACCTCATATTTCTGGGCAGGTTGCAACAAACTTGCTTCTATCGAAGAATCCATTGTATTGGCCTTTACTCAGTCGGGCACGGAAGATCACAACAGAATCACTATGTTTCTTAATAGAGCATATCGGGTTGGTATAGTGACTTCGTTTGGGCAAGTATCTATTAAGTACCATCCTAGAGAGCCAGACAGGGATCTTACTCTGAAGCACTCGCTATGTTGCTGGAACCCGATGTTTGGCGTGGACTCACCATCAACGACTACACGGCTTGGGCTCAAGAAATTTGGCATATTCTCGTTTTACGTGCAACTCGTCGGTAGGTGCTCATCATTTATCATTCAACTACAAGTCTTCATTCGAAATGCTCTATAGCGGCCAAGACCGACTCTTTCGAGAATTCCTTCTTCCTCGTCGCCCACCAGGCGATTACAACCCCAGAGTATATCTTCATGATGCGGTTTGTGTGTCACCAGATAAAGTTCGCGATTCACTATATGAAGTCATACAAATGCGTGTATGTATGTTTAATTTACTCTTCTTTCGTTTTTGGTTCACAGTACGGAAATTGGAAACAGCGCTGCGATCAAGCTACATCAGCTATCGATCAACTGCTCAAAGCTTTGTGGCACTCGGAGTTCTTGACTCGTTTTAGTAATTATAGAACAGGCATTATTCTATTGGCCGACGTCAGCACAGAATTTCATTTGCCGAAAAGATCCCAGAGGATCCTGGAGGAGATCATGCCACAGGTAGATGACTTGTTCTACATAATTGAGGTGTTAATCTGACTGTACTAGATCATTAATGGAAACGATCTTGAACAGCGTGCCTTTGGATGTACCACTCTTGCGCGAAGTATAATAGCTGCTTCTGGCAGCGATATAGGTATGTAGAGATGTTGTTACACGTACCTTGAGTTTACATTTGATTATAGCCACCGGACTTCAAGAAGCTCTTCCATACCTAAAAATTGCAGAAGGCGACTATCGGGCATTGGAGATCAACACTTCTTTGATGCATGTTCAATATTTGTTGTCTGTTGTCTACCACAACTTGGGTATGTCACGAGAGAGGGACACGGTAGCCCAGCGACATCTCATGACACTGGAACTACAGCGCAAGCAAGAAACTGCTGTGGTCGAAGATGACACACAGCGGATTCTCGAGGTTGTAGAGTTGGTTGGTGCACATTTGGCTGGGAGGTATTATATAAGCTAAATAGATTCACGTGATGTTATTCAAATTGTGATCACAAGCTGAAGAATCAGATATCAACACGACCCTTGTGAGCGCGTTTTCTCGTAGTTCAAAGTTGAACTTGTCCTCGAGGTATGGACGGCCAACCTCTACAGGAAGAGGACTTCTCCACTCTCTCCATATCCGATCGCTTAGCTCACAAGAATTGGAAAGCCCGCGTCAGCGCCTATGAAGCTCTCGTCAAGACCTTTCAAACGACTGCCTCGGACACTGATCCCGCGTTCAAACCCTATATTAACAATCCTGACTTATTGAAGAGAATAGTTACAGACTCAAATGCGGTAGCGCAAGAGAAGGGCGTAGAGTGTGTTGTGGCATTCGTTAAATTCGCTGGGGAAACTGTTGTGAAGACTCGCGAGGTCGTGATACCTGCTTTAGTTGACAAATGTTTTGGATCAACAAGAGCTGGGACAAGGGCTCACGCTCTGGAGCTGACCTTGCAGTATGTTGAAGTCGAGAACGGAGGTGCAGGGGTTGTGGTACGTCAAATAGGTGTGCTCTCAGCATGCGATCCATATCTCATTCTTACCCCAATTTTTAGAATGATATACTTCCTGGGCTGGGAGCAAAGCAGCCAAAATCTGTGGCAGGGTGTGTTTCTGCTCTGAAAGAAATTGTTCGGTAAGAGACATCTTCGTCGTTTGTCGCTAGATTCTTACGCAATACTCTCCAGGGTATTCGGTGTTCAAGTAGCACCTGTCCCTCAACTTCTGAAGACTTTACCCAAAATATTCTCACATAGCGACAAAACGGTCAGGGCGGAAGGAACAGCGCTTACTCACATACTATATCAACACCTTGGATCTGGAATTGAGCCATGGTTGGCAGACTTGAAGCCTGTTCAAGTAAAGGAGTTGAAGGAAGCCTTTGCTGCTATGGAGAACGATGGGAAGGGCAAAGGAACGCTTAAACCTGAGAGATTTACCCGCCAGCAAGCCCGTGAAGCAGATGCCGCTGAGATTAGTAATGAACAGGCGGATGGTTCTCCTGGAGCAGAAATTCAGGGTGAGTTTTGGTGTCCCGATTTCCGTCCTGCAGACAAACCCGCATCATAGAAATCAATCTCGATCCACGTGCCCTTTCAGAACCAGTTGATATAGTCCCAAAGATTTCGCCGAGTCTTCAAACAGCACTGAAGTCCACGAAATGGAAAGAACGTAAAGAAGCTCTCGATGAACTCCTGAACCTTTTGTCGTCGACGCCTCGAATCAAGGAAGCGTCCGAATTTGGTGAACTGGCGAAGTCCCTCGCGTCTCGAGTATCCGGAGATGCAAATATCAACTGTGTCATAGTCGCCTCCTCTTGTATCGAGGAACTTGCGAAAGGGTTGATGTTTTCTTTCGGGAGGTACCGGGAAGGTGTAGTTCCCTTGATGCTGGAAAGATTGAAGGAGAGAAAAACCAGTGTTACGGATGCCATTGGGAATGCATTAGATGCCGTTTTCGCCACAGTGAGTTTTTCATCATACCATAAACAAACAGTCGACCATGAATCAATAATGACACAGATGACCTTGTCCGACGTCATTCCAGACATTGAACCAGCAATGAAATCGAAAAATCCCCAAGTAAAGGAAGGAACACTCAAATTTTTGGCTCGATGCCTTACAACCTCTTCTTCACCAATCCAAGCCGCGCAGGTCAAGCCCATATCAGAAACCCTAGCAGCCCTGCTAGAAGATGGGTTTGAGGGTGCACGAAATGAAGCAGCGACTTGTCTTGGAACCTTAATGAAGATGGTCGGTGAACGACCTCTTACTGCAGTCATGGAGGGTCTAGCGGACGTACGAAAAGCCAAAGTGAAGGAAGCGTTTGATAAAGCTACGGTTAAGTGCACGTCCACCAAACTGGCCCCGCCAAGACCTGCTGCACCAAAGGCCCCTGCACAACCTCCCAAGGTTGTACCTCCGAAGGCGCCTGTCATTAAACCAGCTTTCAACGAGGACGAGGTTTTACATGCTAAGGAACCAGCCAGTAAACCTGCTCCCAAGCCTGTTGTAGGTTGGAGTCTTTTGGACCCTATGTTTACTGACCGAGCGCGGTATCAACAGGTCAAAAAGCCGCCCGTCTTGTCCAGTTCATCAGCTCCTAAGAAATCTGCAGTAACGGCTGCACCCCCCAAAAGTTCTAAACCCGCTCTTCCCTCTGGAACCACCCTTGACACTTTCAAGTATAAACATACACCTGAAGACGCAGAGGCTCTCGCCGCCGATACCTTACCTGTTTCAATAATGACCGACCTCTCAGACGCAAACTGGAAGACTAGATTAGCTGCCCTTGAAGAATTGATTAGCTGGGTTGAGGGGGAAATTGATGTCCTCGATGCTGAACTTCTGGTGAGATCATTAGCAAAGAAGTGCTGGGCAGAGAAAAATTTCCAAGTATGTCTAAGATATATCTTTACAGTTTATGACCAATCTATTACGCAGGTTTCAACCAAAGTATATGCCGTCCTTTCACTTCTTGCTGAAAGGTGCCCCTCTTTCGGACGGTCGTGCCCTGCACTAAGCGTTGGTCATCTGACCGAGAAACTTGGAGACATGAAACTCAAAAAACCTGCCGGTGATACCTTGTTGCTTTTTGCTGAGAAAACCTCTTTGCAGTTCATCTTGAACCAGGGTATGATTTTTCTACAATAGCATGCTCACTGCAACGCTAAGAAAACGTACAGCCTATGAGCCCTTGTCAAAACAGAAGGCGCCAAAGGTCCTCGCCGATGCGATTTCTTGGATAAACACAGCTTTGACGGAGTTTGGCATAGCTGGCCTGGTACTCCGAAGCCTCATTGATTTCCTTAAAACTGCACTGCAAAATTCCAATGCTACTGTTCGAACTAGTGCCACGAAAACCCTAGTAACAGTCAAGTTATATGCTGGTTCCAGTAAGCCTTCGAGTACACGTCATATCAGCGGTTTTGCTCAGTTTCTTAACTATAGGTATCAAGGATTTCTTGGAAGATTTGAACCCTCAGCTGCTCAACACCATCACATCTGAGTTTGATAAAGTGGATGGAACTCCTGCCCCAGAGCCTATAAGAACATCGGCAGATCTTGCCATGGTTTCGTCTGGATCTGCGTCGGCTGGTAAGGGCCAGCACAGTGATCCATTAGATGACCTTTTCCCTAGGGTTGAACTAGATGGCCTGCTGAAAGGGACTTCGATTCTTGCAGACGCTAAAAGTGATGCTTGGAAGACCAGGAAAGAGGCTCTTGAGACACTTCAAGCAATTCTGGACCAAGGTAGTAACAAACGTCTCAAAGGCACCATGGGTAGACTCTTTCGTTCTTTCATTGAAAATTGTTTCTTACTGTTATTTTCAGGAGAGATCGGACAGATCCTCAAAGCAAGATTAGCTGACCAGAACAAAGCGGTCCAGACATTGGCTCTTGATACCATCGGCCGCATAGCTACCGGGATGGGCAAATCATTCGAAAAACATGCCCGTCTTCTTGTTGCACCAGTTTGCACGGTTTTGGCCGACCAAAAAGCCCCAATCCGTGCTGCTGCACTCCAAGTATTGACTTCTATCGCCACGGCTTGTGATGGCATCGAGGCTCTTGTATCTGGGATAGCGAGTGGAATGGAGACAACGAATCCAATGCAGAAAGGCACTTTGATGAGTTGGTTAGCGGAATGGTTCAAAGAACATCCTCCTACTCCTTCTGTAGACCTTAAGTCTTGGGTCTCTCCAGTGATAACATCGCTTGATGACCGCAGCAGCGACGTGCGCAAGGGTGCACAAGCTTTGTTAACTCCCTTGATAACTTCCGCCGGTTTCGACTATGTCCTAAATCAAACCAACTCCCTTAAACCTGCTTCTCGTGCAAGTGCTGTTCCTCTGATTCAGGCTGCTCGCCCAGAACCTCAGTTCGACTCAATCCCTGTTGCAGTTTTTAAAGTGTCTACCACGACACCGATCACTGCCTCTGGTCCGTCTGCGTCGCATAGTCCACCTCCGAAGTCACCCTCGCCGACAATCCTTCCTCCATCTACTGCCAAACCCAAGCTTGGTGTCCGTCGGTTATTACCTCAAGGGACCAGTCGCCCTGAATCTCGCTCAGAAACGCCTGTCGAAGCGCCAGCTCCTGTCCGTATAAAACCATCCCTTGGCGGTGTCAAGCGACCTACGGCTGTTACAGCTCCGCCTGCCTCTCCTGCACCCTCATTGGTGTTTTATGGGGCCAGTTTGGACGCGAAGAAAGCGAGATGTGGTAAAGATGCCCAAAAATGGATCAATGAAAGTGGACCAACTCGCAAAGAACTCGCTGACCTTCTGCAATCCCAAATGGAGCCGCACGCTTCGAAGGAACTCGTTCAACGGTTATTCAGTCATGATCATAATGCGGTTAATGATCACATCAACGGGTTGAATACTATAAGTGATTTCTATCTCAATGCTCAGAACGCGGATGAAAATATTGAAACCGTTTGCTTGGCCAACCTCGATCTACCTCTCAAATATGTTTCGATGAAGATTCACGAGCCCCAGCCTAATCTCATATCTAAGTGCTTGGATGTTGTTGAAGCTGTGCTAGCTTTCTTACGAAATGTAAACTACCAATTGACAGACGGCGAAGCACTCTGCTTCATCCCAACGATAATATTCAAGGTGCTTTTTTCCCGACTCTTCGGCAATTCATTCCTGTACTAATGCGCAAATGTATCAGCTTGGTGATGCCAGAGAACAAGTTCGAGTTCGAGTTCAGCAAATAATCAAGACCCTTCCAAAGGTCTATGCCTACAGCCGCGTATTTCATTTGCTTCTTGAACACGGGCTGAAATTCAAAGTCGCAAAAACTCGCCAAGGGAGCCTTGATGAGATTGCGGCTATACTGAAGAAGTCAGGGATGGGGGCATGTGAGCCTACGAAAGCATTTCCTATCATTGCATCCATGATTTCAGACAAAGATTCCTCTGTTCGTAAATCGGCATTAGGTGCTCTAAGGCATGTTGATACCCATTTTGGAGATTGGTAGACTCGCTGACATTGTTTCTTGCAGTGAAGGATATACCCTCGTCGGTGAAAAGGTGTGGTCGCTGGTCGGCCCACTTCCTCCGAAAGACAAGACTCAATTAGAAGAGCGGCTACGGCGCATACCGGGACCCAGTTCTCATGAAAAACAAGAGACTATCCTCCCAGCTACTCCCCCCGCGGCCAACGCCCCTGCAGTAGTTCGGCTAGCTGCTGGCGCTACAAGGCCTGGTTCCCCCGTGGTTTCGCGTATAACTGGTCTACCTCGACCGGCTAGCCCTTCTGTTGCCGTTAGCAGCTCGCGACTTGCCCGTCCGATTTCACCTGCCCATACTGTGCGTTCCGGGTCACCAACTGTCTCTAGTATAACTCGATCTGAATCACCCGTCCGCACATCACACATATCACCATCGCTTGACGATCCTGGCTCTCCAAAAGACATCGCACGACCAAAGAGTCTCTTGCCTTCGAGGCTCGGCCGTCCCCGTGTAGGGTACGCCAGAACCCAGGCTGCCACACGAGAGAAGACCCTCATGGATGAAACCGCGCCTTCCAATGGGAGTCCTGAACAAGAGTCTCCTCTCACGCGGAAAGAACCTGAGCTTGCCATGCATATACCTCCCTCTGAAGATATCACGATCGCTATTTCGAGTATTCTCAGCAGCGATGCCACCCGTAGTGTGGATGCTCTCAAGAAAATACAAAAGATTTTATCTGTCGGGCCAGAACTCGGCCCCGAATTTCCTCTCTATCGCGAACTAGCCGAGCATGCGGAAGGCCTGATCGAGACAATCACTCTGCAGATGGCGCATGTCTTCGAACGTCCCGAGAACTTGGTACCCGATGATAATTTCAGACTCGCGAAACATCTCATTCAAACACTGAATAATTTCTGTGATCACACGATGTTGGCGGAAACTTTGACCGTGGACATTTTGACCTCTTTGTTGGAAGAGTTGACTCTACGGCTTCTCGAAACCGATGATAGCGCCGTAAAAAAAGTGAAAGATCTATCACGTTTCATTAATATGATAATTTTGAGGTTATTTGCAACTGCCCGAAGGATGTCAATATTCCGGTGAGTATCACACATGACCAGATATCTTCGTGATTTTCGTAACTTATGATTGGTCAGCGCACTATTTGCTCTTCTGTTGCAGATTGTCAAGCCTTTCCCGAGTAACGGTACTTTACCCGAGTCGAAGGAGGCTAAGGTAGCTGAACTGGTGTTGAAGTGTGTTTGGAAATTGGCACGCAATATACCTCAGGATCTAAGTGAGGAAAGACTGGATCCTGTTGAGTTGTTCCCTGCCATAGAGCATTTCCTGCAATCCGTTCCTCCCAATGAATGGCGTGCACGAGCGACGAACAAGGTGCCTTGTGGTGATATGCCATTGAGAACAATCAAGGTCATCATACAACATGTTGTCGGTAAGTGATTCAATGCTTTATGGAGATGTTCTTTCTAATGGAGTAATTTGATTAGCTCACTACGGTGATGACGTTTATGATCTACTTTCGGCTGCATTTGAGGACCCATCCGCAACCATAGTATACCCTTATGTTTATCGAATTCTAAACTCGAGCTCTCGTCTGGATGCTCAACGGAATGGTGGCTCTGGCGAGCAGACTACACGTCCAGTGTCTCCGACTTCAAGTCGACCAATCTCTCCTCAAGAAACTGTATCTTCTGCGAATTCTGTCGGGCATCGACGTTCACCCAGCCACCGAACCAGTCCGAGTTCGTCCTCAACGAATGGAAACCCTGTCGTGGTCTCACCGACCATCGAAGAACCTGATCCTGATGCTCAATTACTTGCTATCATCGGCCACATATCTAGCGAGACAACAGGTGCATTACACAAGGAGGGCATTACTGAGCTTCATCATTTTTTGAAGCAGTACCCGCATAAAAAAGCACGAGTCGACAAATTACTAGAGTCAACGGGGACTGCGTTCCGCAAGTATATTTCTCGTGCCTTAGCGAGTCGTGCTACTGAAGATGCAGAGAGGGAAGCTGTGGTTGCCGATACATTAACGAGTCAGTTCTTTGCATTATGTCCGTCCGCTTCATCTGACTTTCCCGCAGAACTGGAGTCAAGTTATAATGGGACACCAACATCTCCCGGAGCCAGTAATGATACAGCTATGAAGCGAATCAGCCCGGAAGTTTCTGCTCAACAAGACAAGCTATCCCGACTCCACGACATTTTCCAATATAGATCAAGCACGTTCAGCACTACTTCATCACAGAGTCGGACAGCTCGGACTTCTCCTGGTTGATGTGTGCGCCTGATAGCTCTTAAGTTGGTACTCCCTTGTTTGTATACAGAGGATGTGTAAGATATAGATAGTCTTAACGATCTTGCAGGTAATCAAATAGCATATTTGGCATTGTTTTTTGTATGGATCCCGGATGCAAAAACACCCTCCTTCCTTGCATTCACCATGACACTCGTCACGAAGAGCTCAGCTACTTACGATGCTGCAATGCTGTTTTGGAGAATTGTGACTCAAATCTTCTTCCGTGAGATACGACCTCGAGGCGCGTTCAATATACCTCGTGACGGACCAGTGATATTTGTCGGTGCACCGCACAACAACCAAGTACTTTTGGCTCATCTAGTGCTCAGAGAATCTTTGTTCAATCAATTACGGATGTAGTTTCTTGATCCACTCCTTTTGGCCTTGGAAGTTTACAAGGAGACGCGCCGTCATGTCCAGTTTCTTACCGCTGCAAAGAGTATGGAAAGAAAAGCTGTCGGGTTTTTTGCCCGCCTCATGGACAGCAGTAAGCTCTTGGCTTCTTTTGCATCACCTTTCATTAATGTTCACGACAAAGTTCCCGTCGCTCGGGCTGCGGATTATGTTTCACCTGCTACAGGACGCATCCATCTGTCTCCTGATGATCCTTGCCTCATTTTGGGCGACAACACTAAGTTCACTTCGGAACTGAAGCCCAGGATGCAAATCATGCTTTCTAAAGCAATGAGTTCTCTCGTTGCCGAAGTGAGCGAAGTGATTTCAGACACTGAGTTGAGAATTAAAAGGGAGTTCGGTGGTGAAAGTGGAAAGGGAACGTCAAAGATTAGGGAGAAAGTGTTGGAGCTACGGCGAGAGGGAGTCGAAGGACTGGATTTTAAGAAAATGCCATACGTCGACCAGCAACATATGTACCGCCACGTCTACGAGTGTTTGACCCAAGGTGGAAGCATTGGAATATTCCCTGAAGGTACGTACATATCAATGGCGAGCTTGAGACGTAGAACATGACAAGCCATCCAAGGCGGAAGTCATGATCGCACAGACTTGCTCCCTTTAAAGGCTGGGGTGTCAATCATGGCTTTGGGTGCGATGGCGAATGACCCCAATGTTCGCGTCAAGATTGTTCCAGTGGGCCTATCATACTTTCATGCCCACAGGTTTAGATCCCGGGCGGTAGTCGAATTTGGCGGCGCTCTTGATGTTCCTCAAGAGTATATTGAAATGTTTAAACAAGGGGGGACACAGAAGAGAGAAGCCGTTGCGCAAACTCTCAATCTTATCTACGATGCGCTGAAAACCGTAACAGTCAGAGCCCCTGATTATGATACATTGATGGTTTGTCGAATGCTTTTGTTTGGGGCTTCCAGATTCAATGATTTCTCAAATTTTTCCTAGCTCATCCAAGCAGTTCGGCGTTTATACAAGACTCCTGGTCAACACTTGACGCTTGGCCAAGTTGTTGAACTGAATAAGCGTCTTTTGGAAGGCTACACTCATTTCAAGGATGAACCACGTGTCCAGAAGCTTCGAGAAGGGGTACTCAAGTATAACCGCCTTGTGAGAGACCTTGGGCTCCGTGATCACCAGGTATTATGCTTTTTTGCATGATCGATCTTCACGTTAATCTTTTATCAGGTCCCGCGAGCTCAGAAAGCTGGGTGGAAGACTTTGGGCTTGCTGACCTATCGAATCGGGCTTCTTATGGTTTGGACAATACTTGCGCTGCCAGGTACCATCCTCAACGGGCCGATGTTCATCTTGGCATCTTTGATATCCCGGAAAAAAGCAAAAGGTTAGTCTATACTTTTGTCCATTCAAAATGTTCACTTGGTTTCAGAGGCTCTTGCTGCGTCTGTGGTCAAGATTGCAGGGCGAGATGTTCTAGCGACTTGGAAGGTCCTCATCTGCCTTGGTCTCGCTCCGCTTCTGTACACATCCTATGCCTTTCTCGCTACTTTGATTGCCTTCCGGGCCAAGGCGCCCCTCCAGTGGAGAATTGCCACCCCGTTCCTCGTCTTTGTAGCGTTGCCTTTCATGAATTATGCTGCCCTCAAGTTTGGTGAAGCTGGTATGGACGTCCTCAAGTGAGCATACACTCCGTTTTGTGGTTCACGTCATTCACTAACACTGGCATCTATGCAAGATCATTGCGTCCTCTGGTCGTTGCCCTTGTTCCTGGTCAACAAAGAGATCTTGATAAACTTAAACGGATCAGAGAGGACTTGTCCAATGAAGTGGCTGACCTGATCAACGATTTTGGCCCCAAGCTTTATGAAGATTTCAATGAGGTACGAACGATAATCATGCCAGCTTGATTGATGCACTCACTAGGAAATCCTAGTGGCGCATCTTGGTTCCTTCTGCTAGTGCACCCCCGTCAACCGGAACACCCGGCATATGGCGGAGAAAGAGCAGCACTGGGGCGGTCGATGCTCAAGGTCTTGGGTTGACACATCCGATGACATGGATCGATGAGCGCTTGTTTGGTTGGAGTCGCAGCGCCCGGCGAGGGACAAGTGTATGGAGTGGAATATCTGGAGATGAAGCCAGCCGCATTGGTACACCAGACGAATCTGATGATGAGGACACTGGCGATTACGACAATGTGATCGGTGTTGTTTCGGCAGCGGATGAGCTGTTGGTTAGCCAGAGACCAAAAAGCCGTCAGAGCTCCTTCGCAGATTTACAAAAACTGCGCAGTCTTCCGACAGTGCCTGATCAGGGCTTGCATCCCCGACACCGTTTAAGAAAGGATAGCCTCTCGGACAGTGTACACGTTGCACGACTTGCAGCAGTCAATCGGACGGAGACATTTCCCGAAGCTACCGACAATTTGAACAATGAAATCGACAGGAACCGGTCCAAGAATAGTCGTATAGATTAATGGACGATTTGACATTTCTACATATATTCAATACGACGTAGATACGCGCCTCTTATTTCAACGCTCTTATATGAAATCTATCTATGGCAATTCAAATGGTTCCCCAGCAGTCAAGATCTCGACACCTGTCTCCGTGATTCTGCGATTCAATTTGTCAGAATCAGGCAGTCTCAATACTGATTACAAGTATACATACAGAAGGGTCTCTTCGAACTGGGCACTCCTCTTCCCATCAACTGTGGTAGCCGTCCAATTGTCTGGCCAATGTACCTCGTCCCAATTACTGCCAAAATTGATCATCTATAGAATTAGCTGCATTAGCCTTCACCGTAATGTAGATACATAGGTATCAACACACGGGTTCAATAGTGAAAACCTATGTATGAAACAATCAATCGATAATCGGTTGGCAATAAAGTTGGATCCACTCACCATCCCAGGTTTCATTGTACCGACTGCTTTGTTCTTCGCGTAGTGCGGTACATTGGGGGAACAATGGAAGAGATCATTGATACCGTGTCCTGTATAGGTTCGTACGGTTGCACAACCATTCGCACGCGCGATGGGTTCTCTAATTAATCTAATATTAGTCGTAGGATTCAGGGATGAATCAAGCTTTTAGGACGTGCATGACTTTTCCAATGTCACGGAACAAGGCACCAGGTTTGCATATTTTTATAGATTCGTCTAAACAGCTGCGGGCCGTGCGAATAAGCTTCTTGGAGTCTTCATCGATCTCGCCAACCGGGTATGTAGCGTTGAGATCAGCATGGTAACCTACCGAGATGTGATTTTCTTACGAAAACTTTGATAGTGCAACGCTTACTTACCTTCGAAGTATAGGGACACATCTAACGGCCATAACTTCGTTGATATATGTAGCAGTGGAAAATTATGCACGCTCACCAATGTTAACGATATCTCCGTCGCGTAGTTTTCTTTGGTCCGGTATCCCGTGGCAGATGACTTCGTTGACGGATCTAAGGACAGCGTCAACCGCTGAGTCTGTGAGAGGAAATAGATTGACATACGTGCAAACCGATTTCGGGAAATTGCGATAGTTTAAAGGGGATGGGTAAGCATTCCGCTCGATCGTTGCATTGTGCACGATTTCGTCCAGTTCGTCGGTCGTAATTCCCGAGCGTACATGTGAAGCGGCCAGATCCAGAACTTCCCGGGCAAGCTGCAGAAAGCCCATCATTCAGTAGCGCGTTCGGTGTAGTAATTTGTGTGCACATACACGACAAGATCTTCTCATTTTGTCCTGCTCTTCGGATGTTAGCAGCCGAGGAGGCTGGCCGGCGCGTCTTGCCTCGGCAACAGGATTGCCTGGAGAAGGAACGATGTTAGGTTGAATGAGGCTGTGTAGGATGGTTTCTGTGTACCGTCGTCTGCGTAGTCCGGGCGGGGTATGTGGTCCGGAACAAGGCGAGTCTTGCTCAGAGGGTAGACTGGCCGTATCGGCCCCGTGAATGAATAGTTGGGGAAGGGGTTATAGGTGCCATCTAGAAAAGCAGGGTTTAAGCAGAGCGAGTGTATGATATTTACAATTCTCACCTTCTGCGTTGCCAGATACTAGGGTGTGAATTGCTTTGTGTTGTTTCTAGGATGGCGATAAGATGACTAGACTTGTTCCGGGTACGGGAATACCTACCCCTGTGATTGGAGATCTAGTCGTTGTTGCGTGTATAGAGAAAGGTGTGGACTTACATCCTGATTTGAAGCACTCTTGTCCACAAAAGAAGGAGCCCTTGACTCCTAGTCTAGAAGAAATAAGGGTAGTAGCAGATGGAAAAAAACATAGGGCGTACTTGTTACATGTCGGGCATTCGAGGCGCGAAGGTGGATTGCCATTAGGGCAGGACGGATTCTGACAAACCACGGTGTTCGACATTGTTTTTTCTCTAAGAAGATGATGATCGAAACAAAGTTGTTGTTTTTCTATATTTAGGCACTGAGTAGAAAGAGTCACAAGAAGTACAAGGGTAAGAATTAGATGGGGTGATGTATGTAGCGGGGTAATGGCAATGGTGCGTGCAAGGATTATATATACGTGGATGATATAGGGTCCATGATTAGAAACAAAAACTCTACGTAGACAAATGCAAGAGGCAGGGGAAAGCAAGCGATATGTGACAAGGATCGATGGAGACCAAAGATGTGATCAATGACATTAAGCAGAAAAAGGTAAAAGGTAAGTAGATAGCACAGGACTGTCCTAACTCTATCAGTCAGAGTTACTCCTGCTGATGGCAATGAGGATGATGGAATGTGGCGTGAAGAGGTTAGTGAGGGACGACCTCGAGCTTAAAAGAGGACTGTGTGTCGCGAGAGGCTCTGGCCAAAGCTCGATAGTGATCGGGACCAAATATTTTGAGGAGTTCCTTCTCGTTCTGGGTGATCCATTCCACAGGAGGTAAGCCGCGGATGGTACGGTATGTGCCCCCGGGAAGACGTTCCTCAAAGGAGATAGTGACGAGGCCGGTGAGGAGACATTGGATGAGGTTTAAAATGTCGTTGACGGGGGGACAAATTTTTCGTACTGACTCGAAAGTGTCGCTGTGGAAGACGATTTGCCACTGGACGCGACGCTCTGGGGAAAAAAAGGAGCTGGCATGAACGGGGAGCTGGAGTGTGAGCTGTGGGCCGGCAGGAAGGCCGGCAGAGGAACGCCAGATGGATGAAGTCTCGAGAGAAAACAAGAGACGGTGGTCCTGGGTGGGGGCGTCGGACCACTTGTATTCACGGACGAGAGTGAGCCTGAGAGCCTGTAGCCAGCGATGTGCACGAGCATATGTGGCGCCGAGGGCGTCTGCGGTGGTGAGGGGGATGTGAGTGCGACGAGCCCAGTCGTCCATGTTGCGGACGTCGCTGGAGAAGATGACTTCGGTTCTGGGGCGAGCCATGGCTGAGAATGGGGACCGGACGAGAAGAAGGACGGCTTTATACAATTTTGTCGCGGCCAAGGAGAACAATGAACATAACCTAGCCAGTCAATGACAGCCAATCTTGCCATCAGCGTCGGGCGAAGATACACGTGTAATCGCCCCGACACTCGGCCTCCTCTTCGCTTCCCCGAACCCTCCCTCGACCCTCCCAGCGCCCAGCCCTTTTGCGTCCTACGTCTTGAGCCCAGCCCCCGATCCTCGTCGTCCTCCTACGAATAGAGCATCCAATTACATATGTATAATTCACATCCAATCCCATGGCCTTTCTAAATACAGCCTTGCTGGGCCCACAATAGTCTTGCTTTGCCCACAATAGTCTGGCTTTGCCCACCCGTTTGGTGTTTCTCTGGCAACAAGCCATTCATTATTCAGCCTCCTTTGTTCCTTTTCAGGCCCTCGCGACAATTACGTAAGCATCGCCAGACCATGACTCCCTTCGACGTCTATCAGGCCTACCGGCACCACCTTCTCGATGTCCAAGTATGATGTCCTCCTCTCCCCATGCTCATAAGTGTAATTTTCTCGAAAGATATCTCCTCCGCTCGCCGCCATCCTTGCCCTCACACAACTCATTGAAAATTCCACAGGCAAGTCCACCTTGACCAATCAATCGCCCAGCCCTCACGGCCATCCAGCCGGAACAATGTTTGAGCTGGTCAAAGATCTCAACGACGGTGCTCAGGTCCTCAAGACAAGATCTACCAACCCAATCAGCCTCAATGCTGGATGCGAGCTGTTCATCACATTCGTCACCCTGTTTCCACATGATTCTGTTGTATGCTTTCCCCCCTCGCTCTCACCGCTCCGTGCCTCAAGATCGGTGGACAGAGTTTTGCTGATCTCAAGACCAAGCTTATACGGCAAGGGCAGCAATATGCAAAGGAAGCCTTGTCATATCGTCGAAAGATAGCCGAACTTGCAGTTAGCTTCATCAAGGATGGATCTGTCGTCTGTCTCCACCCTGTTTTCGCCTTGTCAACTATTTTCAAATACGGTTCAGATTCTCACTCATTCCTACTCAAGAGTAGTCATGCAAACCCTATTGCTTGCACATGAACGAAAGCGAATATCAGGTTCCTCAGTCTCCTTCAAATATGACCAATCACTTAACTAGACCTCTCTTTCAAGTTTTTGTCACCGAAGCACGTCCTCGCGGTCTTGGGTCAGTACCCCGCTGAAAACATGCGCTGCCCGGCTGATTGTCAGCTTACGCTGTAGAATCAAAACCGCTGAAGCTCTGACCGCGGCAGGCATTCCCAGCACTGTCATACTAGATTCCGCTGTTGCATATGTCATGGAAAAGGTCGATTTTGTCCTCGTTGGCTCCGAGGCAGTAGTAGAGAGTGGAGGGCTTATCAATGCTGTAGGGAGTAACCAGATAGCAATCATTGCAAAAGCGGCAAATAAACCATTCTATGCTCTCGCCGAAAGGTTAATTCCTTGATTCGAACTTAACCTAACAAGGCTCATGACATTTTCTTCGTCAGTTACAAATTCCATCGTCTCTTCCCATTGTCACAGTACGACCTGCCAAATCAGAACGCACGTATCTTCTCCTTTTCTAAGCCGGCTCCTTCTCCACGGCCGCAGCCCCTAACGTTATCTACAAGGTCGGAGGTCACTGGTGTGGCGCCCGTGACTATCACACAAGAACACATATCACAAAATAATCCAGAGGTCGATTATACAAGGTCGTCCTTGATCGACATTTTATCCTTTCATTTGTGCTGACACCCATCTGCAGGCCGGACTTGATATCACTTGTTCTCTCCGATGTCGGTAGCCTCACTCCCGAAGGTGTTAGTCAATACCTTGTTGGAATGTTCGCGGATTGAAAGCATCACGACAAAAACATACGGTTTCGATGTACATAAATGCCAAGTAGCAAGGAGAATCTCTAGATAGATCATCACGATAGCCGATAAACTTTGGCCATGAGGGTGGTACCCTCAACGGTAACAAGAATACAGCGAGGATAACACAAGCTAGTGGAAAGCCCATTTGTAGTTTATCATTACATGTCTACCCGAAGCGGTTTTGATGCTACCAAATAGCCCATTTGTAGTTTATCATTACCGTATGTCTATCGTGGCGTATTCTTAGTGATGCGAGCCTTAGTGTAGCTTACGCGTAGCCTGATATTATTTTTAGTAACTTGGCAGCAATTGGCCCTTCGGAAAAACGGGCCAGAAAGTTGGCCAAGTTTTGGCTGATCCCGCTCGAGAAACCGGACCTCGGAATCTCCAAAAACAAGGACCGTTCAGGAAAAACCCAAAAACCACGCACGAGCACCGCCCACCCGAAAACTTGGTGAAATTAAACCTGGTAGTCAGCCTGTCCGCGGACTTACAAGCTGCGGGGCTCGGAACGGTCACCCGGTCTGGGTGAAAATTAGGGATTTTGCCCGTAATTTTGATAGGCCGAAAAACGGACCTTTCTAGGTAAAAATCGGCGAAAATGCTATGCTGTTCGAAAAACGGACAAACTCAAATTTACCAGATTTATCAACGGCCTATGAATAGGTTATAATCCGGGGTCCTGGGAAGCCCAGCAGTATCTAGATGGAAGAAGTCTTTGAGGAACGCACCGACCGATAGAACTCCAACAATGGTCAATTCTCCCACACGAGCCATTAGATTTGTTGTGGTAGGCACTTGGGATCCGGTTGTTTTTGCATCCGTTTCGATCATACATTCTGCCTCCGTCCATCGCTTCGACAATCGATACATCGATGGGGGTTCGTGACGTGACTGCACATTCATGGCTGCCTTGCATCTACCGTGAGGTCTCAATCCAGGCTGGCGGATTGTATTGTATTTCGAAAGGTAATTTCTGCAGGTTACATCTATGACTTCACTTTGACCGATGAATTGGACAATTTGCATTTTAGCATTTTGACAGTCATGGTCGATCATGCCAAATTAAGCGCCTCTGATAGTGCTCCACTTTCCAGAGGACCAACTAACCTAGAATGACGACTAAATTGTGATTGACGTGATTTGAATCCGGACCCCGCAAACGCTCATCTTGCAAGCACACGTCTTCATCTTCATAAAACTTTTGAATAGGGGACCTTAATTGGGGCCAATGCAGTCTCGGCTTTGGCTTTTTTTTTGTTTTATTTTTATCTTTTTTCCGTTGTGCGATCCAAGCCTTGTGGTATAAAGGCAGGCATCGACAATGCTCCAACTCCACGACAATCATTTGTACATCTTCCACCTATTCTCCCCAACTCATCATGTGTAGATGGCGCCAGTAAGCCACAGTTTTCCCAAATTCGATCTGTGCCTCACGCGGTCTCAAAGAGTCCAACACTTTTATGTAGTGTGCAAGCACACCTATAATTTGGTAAGGCTTCTTGCTCCCGATTCCAGAAAGGCAACTAACGCCGCACTCTACAGCCCGACGAAATGGTGAGAGCCCGCGACGGCACCGCCAATCGGCTAAATTCATCTTTACCCATAGATCCAATGCGAAGATCGATATTGCAAGTTTAGCTCGACCCATCCAGGCGGTGCAGTAGATTGCGGACCAAAGTGCAGAAATACTTGCTGGCAATAGTGAGAACATAATCAGTTTTGCTTGTCGCTGACCATTTATCCCATTTTAGCCGACAATTTCCCCAGCAATACAGTAAGTATCTTTCATGAACTCAAGGGAAATTTGGTTGATCAGCAATGTGGTAGATCGTACCTTCCAGCAAATGTGCCAGAATTGCCTGCAGGTTCAGAGTGACGGAGGTCAAAGCCGATAGTGCATCTACTATAGAGAGTTTCTTGGCCGAGTTTGGACACGGATAGTAGTCAGTAATGCGTCTCGTATCCGTGATTTCGAAGCATTATATACTTGTACCAGATTTTTCGTCGTTTCTTGCATCAGGCGCATGATACCTGAGACATCTGCTGAAGATGGTTCTTCTAAAAGGGACCCGATGCAGCAAGATACTCAGATCGGAGTGTCATGGCCGTTCACATGTCCGTTTTCGAGGCGTGTCTCGGGAATATTTCCCCTCATATGGCACCGGCTCAGAGATAGTGAATGCAAGAAACAGCTGGAGCAGTGCGGCATTTGTCCGAGGGTTACGATCGATACTGGACTGTGGCCCAATTGGGCAAATAGTTCCGGTCTCAGCTTTACGGAGAGCATAAGTATTCCAGTTACAACCAAGTTGACGTGTAGAGCTTTCGAACAACGGACATCAGAATACACTAGAGGAACAAAACAGTGCTGTAAATGTATTCCTGCCCTCTGTCTAGTACGTGATAGCCTGGTGAAGTGGGTGAATGAGGGCATAACCCACATAGACCTCAAGGCTACCACACGTTTGCAGAAAACCATTCCTTGGAAAAGAATTTCGGTTACTGATACTCGAAATCAGGTCGCGAACCTCGTGTCGCAATGGCATGAGGCATCAGAGAACCCACATGGATGTGAGATAAGTTCCTATTTGGTATCTAGTTCAACGTTGTGGTGATCAGGTGGAGGGATTGATGTCTGATGAATAAATTCATGAACAATAAATAATTAATAATTCGCTGATCGTAGTCCACGCGATGTTATGTGGACTCGTTACTGGTATTACTCCACACTCGCATTTTCTGTTTGTCTGTGCATGGCTCTTCACGCCCAATGGCTTTTCTCGCTAGATGCTCTCAGAATGAATCCGTCCAGTAGCACTCCAGTTGATAAACAGATGCACGAGCGAGCAGGAGGTGTTGAATTTCTTTTTCGTTTGGGATCATCACTTTCGCTGTTGGTGAAAAAAAACCCGTTGCCACACTTGAGGCTCTATTGAACACCATACAGACCGAGTTCAGCTATGTTTACTGCAGCGACTTGGTTCCATAGGTTCTATATGCGATACTCCATAGAAGATTTCGCCCCTCTGGTATTCTTCCTCTAGACAACCTAGCGCAGCTACTAAGTATATTCTCCAGGACGTTGCTGCGTCATGTATCTTCCTTGCGACAAAGACTGAAGAATGCGGTCGAAAACTACGAGACGTGGCGAGGATTGGATTAGCGAAGATTCGGAATACAGACGCAGGGAATATTCCTGTGGACAGCAAGGTATTCCTCCTACACGGGCTCCAACTCTGACTGAATGTCTTACAGGAGGTAGATCAATTTTCGGCCTCCATACTTCAAACAGAAGAATATCTCCTTGAGGCAATCTGCTTCGACCTTGTGGTGGAAAGTCCGCACGCCGAGCTGGTTGACCTCTTCGACGCGCATGAGAAAGAAAACTTGATACAAGAGTACGCATGGTGCATTGCACATGATTCGTGCGTTGCCATCTTTTTATTGACCTGATGAAGTGACCTCAAACTATCTTGAACAGATATCGCACGCCCTTATGTGTTTTGTATCCACCCAAGGTCATTGCAGTTGCTTGTTATGTTCTAGCTCAGCGCATCTCTGATGGTCCAAATTCTCCTTCCCTTGATGCCCGGATATCTGCATCAGCACCGACCGCTTCGTTGCCGACACCACCTTCACACAAACCACCCTCACCTGACGCCTCTCGATTCGCCGTTGAATACTTTGCTCTTAGCACGGCAGAACTCACTTCTGTCTCAGGTTTGCCCTCGATACTTTCCTATTTCTTGATATCTGATTGAACGACAGAGGCTCTGAGTATACTCCTAGAATTTTACTCGGCCCAAGATGTCAATGTCCACCCATATCTTTCTTCCATTCTTACGGTGCGAGGAGTATTGGTTTGTCTCGTGTGGGTACTCATTCTTATCTAGGTACCTCCTCCATCATCGCCAAAGCCTAATCTCTATGTAACAACCGCGCTTTCAGCCAGTTCAGCTGTATTGCAAGACCTACCTACCGATGTTTTAGGCAGGACGCCAAATTCATCCCATGGCGGAGATACACCTGCCAGGGGTCTCCTTGGTGCTTCTGAGGCAGAATCATAGAGTTAATCTGGGCAACCTTCATAATTATATACATCTACAGTGGTTTCGCAGCTCGATGGACTGATGTTTGATAGTATTATACATACAGTAATTGATATTTTGGGGGGTTTATACTAGCCATTCTCCTATCGGAACATCTAGAGGATCTCGTTGTATAGGTTCCACACCCCGTGGAATAATTCGCGGGTCCTCTGGAGGTAAAGCCTCCTGCTGCTCGGCGACATACGACGTAATGACCGTCCGTCGCAGTACAGCATGGTATCCAGCCGTATTTCCTGGAGGGACAGGGTCGTTTGACATCATGGAAACGACATCCGTTGTATCCGAGAAAGCGACACCTGCCGACGAGGGCGCCTCTGAAAGAAAAAATGAAGACAGATCTTCCAGATGCAAGAAATGATAATGATTTACCCTCGCTTTTACCGTCCCAGTGTGATTCGGATTCCGTTACCTGTTCATAATCAATGCGTGTTTCCTGGTCGGGGATTCTGATGGGCATTAAGAGATTTTGAACCGGTTCGGGATGCTTGGTAGAAGGTGAGACAGCAATCATACCAGAAGCTGAACACCTACATTGGGAAGGACGGAAGTTCCATCCAAGTGCATGGCAGATCCTATCCAATACATCAAAAGTTCAGCGATTGTTGGGTTATGGGCGTTGTACTGGAAGACATCGGTCACGAAGGCATGTGTCCATCCTAAAAGGCTGGATTAATTGCAAACATCTCCATCATTGTGAATATACAGCTTACCTGGCGAGAATGCTCCGAAAGTCCAGCTGTCATATGATGTCAAAACGAACCAGTGGGTCCGTTGTTTAATGCAGAGATCATAAACCTTGGTCAAGTTTCAGTCGACATTTCTGTTGAAATGCAAGAGAAGCAACAACCTTCGCCCAAAGCCTGTGGTGACTCACTAGATTATCCGAGAGTGGGAACGCATTTCCCATCTGTCTGAAAGGCGGGAACTGATTGGGAGCATAAGATGCCGTCTGTTACGGAGCATGTCTGGACTCACTGATGAGCACCTTTGAAACATTTGTATGTCCTTGTTCGACAATAACCACGGTGGTTGAAAGGCTACAACTAGCCGTGTCATAGAGGATTCGTCTGTAGCTGCTCCTTTCTGTGACCAGGAGGCCGCTCGGAAGAGAGCCTTGTCTAAGTCTTGTGGGTCATCGAGCATGTTGAAGTTGTAATTCTCCATGACCTCTGGAAAGGCAGCATGCATAGCAGATTCTGTCGTCTTTAATACCGGTGTGATCCAGGGTGACATTCTGCAAATGCTCTCGTAAGAAAGAAAAAAATCCAAACCTTCATGGACGTACTCGTCAGTTGTTGCAGGTCTTTTCAATGCGGCCTCATTAGAAGAGACTATCAAAAGACAAGGAATGGTCAAGTCTGATACATCCATGGGTCTTGCAGGCAGAAACTTTGTCCCTACATATAGGGTGGTAGTTATTGATCAGGTCGTAGTAACGTTATAGCACAAAAATCCGTACATTCTCTGATATGCCGTTTGAGTTCATGAATCGATAGGCACTTGATGCCTTCCAACCTCCTCCACGACTCTGGAACAATTTGCAAATTGTTCTTGTGGCTTTTATGGCCGTATTCTGGAAGTTCATGGGCAACAGGCATTGCAGGCAATCGGCATGCTGAGATGTAGTATCTCAGGTTATGGATATACATCTGTTCTCAAAGTGTGCAAAGTGTAAGAGATATCCTAGGGTTGGAGTTCGAGTTCCGCGAGAGTACTGTGGAGATCATGACTCGGGCGACATACTCTTACTTTTATACACGGTGTAGACATCTTGTTCTTGAATTGTAGACAACAGTGCCCATAAAAGGAATTCCGTTGCCTTATTATGGATTTATCAAATCTTTCCCGACCTTGTTATGCTCACAAGCCCCAAAAGGACAAGAAGGATATTGTATTAACAGACGAAGTAGTACGTAGCGTATGGATACCTCAAAACAATGTTGACAAGGAGACTGCGATGAATTAATGGTCGCAAATGACCTCGGAAGCACCCCAATTACAGCTCTTCAAGTTTGTCAACCCCAAGGGTACCTTCTCGTTCCCGTATAATGCATTCATTGCATTTTGTATGGCTGAACCTGATTGGATTCTTTACTGGAGGCGCCATTAGACGTATGCATCTACTCGACCTACATCCTACAGGATAGCAGTGGTAAGGCAAACTTGTTTCATTAGACATCGAATTCAATATTTCAGCATACCGACAGGATGTCGCCTGCTGAACAAGCAATTCTCTTGGAGACAGTCTTGAAAGCGAGTGGCCATCGCGTAGAAGTCCTTACATTTTGTGTAATATCGACCGTCGATTATCTGAATACAGGCAGAGTTTAGTTGGGTCTGGATCGGGTGAAAACACATACGTTGTGGCACATTGCAGGGAAAAGAATTAATGGTCGAGGAGACACTTGACTTCCTTTATTCAGGATCGTTCTTCAGGCGGCCAGCTGTATGTATACCTCGTTTGTGAAGAGGAATCTCGTGATACGGAAAAAAAGTTGCTGCAGATCATTTTGCAGTTCAAAAGATGAAAACATGAAGGATTTCGGCAGAGAAACGCCTAGGAAAGAATGTACCCCTGTTGCAAACTGCCTTAACTCAGCAGCAATGCTGAATCCATCGCGACATGCAACGTTCAGATTAACAAGACAGTTGCCTAACTCTACTTGTGGCGATGCGTTTCGCAGGGAGTTCATTAAAAACAGGTGGGGAAGATCAGCACATGCTTCCAACGCGCCATGGCGTACAAAGCAGAGAAGGAAGTCATTGGACAGGTGAGGATCCAACAAGATGAAAGAGTTATGTCAAAATTGTTGCGAAATGACATTTATTGGCGTGACAACAGCGGTTTACTTTTCGCACCAATTCTTTTGCTGTATGCAAACAGGACAGTGAGGGTCGCTTTTGCATGTGAGGCTTGGGTTCCTAAGCTCCACGGTTGCGAATCTTAGCCACCAATTGGACCTTTTTGCGTACCTGTCGTTATCAGGATAATTGAACAAGTATAATTTCATTAAAGTGGTCTCCTTACCTCGTGTGCGAACTGCTTCCTCCACCTTTCACTGCTCAGTCTCCGACGTTTCACGCCCTTCTTCTCGTGACGCTCTGTCAGGCGAAGTTGTGCTTGAACCCTGTTCCGTTGGAGGATGGACTGAAGCCGTCCATATGCATCGGCGACATTGCCACCCTTGACAAGCACGCTTCGGCCTGACATCAAGCAAGTTCAAGGAGAAAAGAAAATTATAGAATCAGGTTCCTTACCTGAAAATGTGGTTACTGGGGTCTTGTCTTTCATCCGGTTCAGATAAACTCCCGAATTGGTTTCCCACTTTTCCGCGGGCGTTTCCCCCTGCTCTTGATATATCTTTTCCACTTTTTGAGGACTCTTTTCAATCATATCCTGCCAGTGTTCTGTGGGGGAAGCCGATGAGGTAGAATATCGCAGGTGTGGTCGTAATGCTAACGTAGCGAATCTGAAACGATGGGGCAGCGTATTCCAAACTAATGAAGTGATTGTCCCCAGCATTGAGAGGAAGAAATGAGTTGTGTTTCTGGAAGTGTCGTCAATTTGGTGATTTGGGGTTGTTTGCGAGAGATACTTTACTTGCTTCCGATCGGCCTTTCGAAATTTCAGGCTTCATTCAAGTTCACATGCCTTCCGAGGCAGTTCTCGAAGAGTTGGAGGTCATTATTAAGCTTGGCTTTTGCATAACCCTATGACATTTTTCTTTCGCAGGTGCTGGAGTCTATATATCCGGAAGAGCTCTCCAGTTCGTAATGGATCTATGCACGTTTCCTAACCACTATGCAACTAAGTTTGATATCAAGAAATAACCGATAGGGATATCGAACTTAATGCCGAGCCGGACAATCCAGTCGATGGCGCAGAAGAGCGTACGTTGACCTGTGATGGATCTTGGGCTGAGTTCTGATTCATCTTCATGCTAAAAAGTCAAAGTAACGTTATGTGTTCACTACACCGACGAATACCCAGAGGTGTTACCAGAGCTCTCCCTCAAGCCAGTGGAGGGAGAAATTATTGATCAGGAGCTAGAGAGTATTCTCGAGAGTCTTCGTTCAGTGGTTCGTCCTAATTAGTTGCATGGCTTGCCAAAGTGCTCTTCTCACAGATGTACCACTTGCAGGGAAACGATAATCTTGGGATGGCAATGACTTTTACATTGGTGTCGCATCTAAGAGAACAGTTATCACACTTAGTACGCATAAGGACAGAGCGACGTGAGAGGGAAGAGAAGGAAAAAGAACGTTTGGCTCTCGAGGTAGGGGTTGGCATATATATTAACTTGTAATCTGATTGAGAAGGTCAACAGGAGGAAGAAGCGCGGACTCGAGGCACTCCGGTTACAATAGAATCTTTCAAAGTATGGAAAATGGCCTTTGATCAGGATATTACCATGAAACGAACTCGTGAAGAAGAGGAAAGAATGAAAGGTTTAACACCAAAAGAAAGAGAAGAATTCAAACGGGTGACTTCACGTCTGACTGGTAAGCCTTCATCCTTTTCGTCCGCCTGGTGATTGGAATGCTTCAACCTATACAGGTCGTCAACTATTCGAACGAGGGGATAAAAACCTTGAAGACGACACGCTTCTGGAAGAGGGTACAGTCTCAGTTGATGCTAGTCAGTATGAAAGACAGGAGATCGAGGAAGAGCAAGAAGATGAGGGGGTCACCTTTAGTGACAGTGATTAAACGATGGAAAACTTCCAGTTTTAACGTGCGGCTTGAATATGAATCAACAAGAAGCTGTTTCTATGGAGTCTAATCAGAGCCCTTGTAGCATGCCTTCTTCTCCCCCGTTTCCGTTGAACATTCCTCCGCCTTCTACTTTCTTGCATCCAAGGAGTGGCGTTCCCTCTTCTCTCAGCCATCCTTCGTCATCTATGTAAAGTCGTCGAGTTGGTTCCTCGGTTCGATGTACAATGTCCTCTCCGGTCAGCTTAAGCCATTCAAGAACTGGTTTGGTTGTCCACCTATCGACAAACCCGTCACCGGCTTGGAACCATCCTAAATGACCGCCAGAAGGGGTCAATTCCATAACAACAAGCCCGTTTCCTCCACCATCCATAGGAACATGCCGAACAACAGGGTCATCCGCGGCATTAATAGCGAGGAAAGGAACTCTGATATCTTGGACCACATGGTGGCTAGATCCCCAACGATAGTAGTCGTGTGCTGTCGCAAATGGAAATGTAGGTGCAGAGCCACCCGCCACACGAGTGAAAGTATCATCAAACTTTTCTAGCGTCGGATTTCGTAGTGCAAGCGCAGGTGACATGGCCTTGGTCACACGATGTTCCGGGTCCAATTGGAGGGCCTTTTCATGGCGTCTCAGCAAGTTTTGAAGATTTCCACCCATGCCCTTGGAGTAAACGTGCTTTCCAAGAAATGTTTGGAGAAGTCTGGTGGCAGAAAAATCGGTCAGATCCAAAACGGTGACAACTGAGTCCTGGTCGTACCCTAAATTATTTTGCTCAAGATCCCAAGGCTACATAGGATGAAAGTCAGTGAAGCAAGTGGGTAGAAGTAAGAAACCCATTGTTACACAAGCAAGGGCACATCCAGATATGATGCGCGAGCTATTACCTTCCTCAGCCAAGTACCTCGTCAATACGTTTGCGCCAAGGGAGAACCCAAGTCCAAGAAGAGGAGCACTGGGATATTTATGTGCAATGTAAAACACCGCCTGCCTCAAATCATCTGTATGTCCAGCGGAATACAGCTGCGGACTCGTGATAGGGACGCCCGCACCTAAAGAGTGGGGTAAATTCAAAGATGGCTCAAAGTCTCAAAACGGCAGCCGCACATCCTCTAAAGTTGACGACTACAGCTCGAAATCCAAGACCACCTTTTTCGGTTGGCGCACAAGCATGACTGAGTACGGCTCTTACGTATGGCTCATAGGAACCTGCCGTATCACTTTTAGTTGATATCTATAAACGTCATGAGAATCTTGCCTCCCGTAAGGCCATGCTTCACAACAATGATTGGCGTATCATCCCTGAGTCTTGAATTGTCAACAGGTGCAAAATCTAGTCCACTAAACAGGAGCGTCAAGGGATTTCCAATCTGAACGGAGCGATTTAAACCTACAGCGTACCACCATCCTCAAGGCGAATATACGTCCTACCGAGATGATGAGTCTGTTGCAGATGAATATGTACAGATTGCACACCTATCATACCACATCTTATCACGCTTGGAGAAATCACCGAGAACACAGTAAATGGTCTGAAAATGTCCACTAACAAGAACATCAAACGAAATCCAGAAGGGTTCTTGAGAGGCATACTTGAAAAGCCACCATATGGGGTGGAATTGGGTAAAGAGGCTAGGACACCGACTCTCTACCAGAGTCCGGAACGATGTTTCTTCAGTTTCATTGGAATCTTTGCTCTTCCTAGCTGAGAGCAGAGCAGGCTTTGGGGCGAAATGAATGAGAGGCGTCTTGTCGGGAAGTCCCTGGCTCGCGATGCTGAAGAATGCTCCCATAAATCCGAGACCTACGAGACTGAAGAGAGACCCCATGATGTGTGAAGGACAAGAAAGCGTGTACGAATTACACTTGGCTTTTGTGTTCTTTGCTTGGGTCCGGTCCTGGGCAAAACACCGAAGAGCGCGGTCGCCGCGTCGCGGGATCACGTCAAGATATGCACGTTGTGGTTTGATGAAACCGAGTTATATGTAAGTATGTGCATTGGGGCTGAGAATTGATTTTGATGATATGATCAGACCGTCTTTCGAAATCACTGACAGCGTGTGACAATCGAATCCAAGTTCTTCGCCAATGGCCGGCTCATCCCACTCCACGCCATGGTATACAAGAAATATCAGTGTAGAGTCAGCTCCCCCCTTTCTGCTTTTGTGCCTTCCTAACCATTTTTAGTATTTTCACTCTGACGGGCGGTCCAAAGTACCAAGTTGTAGCCAAGGCAGTCATTGTCGGTTCGTGATTTTGACCTTTCAAAATTTCAGTACGCTCAATGATATCAGTTTTCTTCATCCGGACGACGCAGGCTGGCCTGGATTAAAGCCCAAGCCTCAGGAAAAACGTGTTACTCCATCATCATCATCTTCGCACAAGGATGGTAGATATAGCCTTCCGAAGAAGCCTCAAGCCCCAATTTCGCCGCCACGGCGATTTGAATCGCGCGCCGCCCCGTTGATATCCCAAGACGATCTTTTTCTTAGAAAAGTACTTTCAGAAGATGATCCGACTTTTGTTCCTCATATTCAGACACGACGTCAAAGTCTGGGGTTTTCTGACGACTATCGTGATCGTGGCAGAGATAACAAAAGGAGCAAGGATGATGTCTTACGAAACGATAGCAAGAACCGATCTCAGCGCCCTTACGATCATTTTAGCTATCTGGGTGTTAAAAAGCCGACAACCTCAGCCCACTCTTCGAATGCATATGCCCAGAAGGGACGCGTGGTTCGTTCTCTGTGTGTATCCACATGCATCGTCTGGATTGACTTCGACAGGTATCTGGAACTAAGCGCAAACTCTCAGATGATTTGGACTCTTCTGGTCCTATGTCTCAACTTGACTGGCAGCTTGAAGATTGTCATAGGACTAGTTCTCGTCCGCACGATACGTCTGGTGCCAAATCCTACGTAGTGTCGATTAGCACAGAGTCTTTTGCTACTGGGATCAGACCCGAGGTTGGTAACCCGACACAGTTAGGTTGGCGTCAAGAAGAAGTGGTATCATTGTTTCGTGAACTTTCAAGGTCATTGCATGATACTGCACGGCAATATTAGTGACTCTGAAGTTCTGACTGCTTCATGATTTCTCCAGGTTGGCATGTCAGGCTACCGAGGATACCATAGCTCAAGCCAGAGACGACAAGAAACTCAAAGCATACACTGACTTGTCATCTATGCTGTCAAAAATCTCTTCCAATGCCCCTACTGCCGTCATGCCTACTCTTACAGACATACTTCTTCGCCATGCTCGAGGGAAACAACGTATCGAGGATAATCTGAAAGCTACCCTGGGAGTCTGGAACAAAGCGCTCGATATCTTCGTTTCAGATATCTCCCGCGCAGTAGACTCGATACTCGCAGGCGCCCTGAAAAGAATCACTGAGGCTGCTGATCTTGCCAGTAAATCTGTTCTTTCACAGGGCTCTACTTCAGCAGAGAAAGAAAAACACGAGGAACGTTCTGCTTCTGATACTCTAGGAAAGTCGTACCAAGATCAAGGTAGAGATCGCTCTTCCGAATTTCGTGTCTTGAAAGGGGGCGACGTGGACTCGAGGCGAGACCCAAAGCGACGTCGTGTCTCTAATATCTCTCCCTCTCCTGACATTATGCACACTCCTGTGAAGCCGATCGTGGAACAAAGCATGCATGAGATTCTCAATCAAATGAAATCGAAAATAGACGAACAAGCACAGTCACTACAGCAACTGATGAAAGAGAACAATGAGGTATGTCGTTGTCTTTCACTGCACACTCCGTCACTCCGCAATCTGCAGCTGCTGAGTTTCTTCGGCAGCTTAGAGTGTCTCTCCAGCGGCGATCTGGAGCTGCGCTGTGTGTTTCATCACCTGCATACTGAGTCGTCTTTGCAATACTTTTGATACTAGAGCGCACTGCATACACATGAATCTGAAACGAAGCGCTGCAGCCCGTCCTTGCTACAGAACGTTTGAATGTATTTTATTGGCGCGTGGCGCACCTCCTGCACTTTGCAGTGGTTTGTAATAGCATACGTAGAAACCTTATGTACAGCAGTTAAACCTCATGTACATCAGAATACAACTTTTCAGAATAAGATAATTTCGCGTCACGTGTGGTTGTTTGAACTGGTGTGTGTTTTTTGGACAAGTGTTGCCAGTAGGCCATTTCTGCCACCAGTGTCCGGCGAACGTATATACTATTCACGCGCGGACTATCCTATTTACCCATTAAACGACCCTCACTGGCATGACCTCTTCCAGCACTCCGATTATCTCTGCAACTGTCTCACTATCCCCTTCACCCGATCCCTCTCCAGCTTCTGACACTGAAGATGCCTATAATACCGCAGAAGTTAGGACACGTTTTGGCCCTCTGAAATCTCCGGAGAAGAGCATCGCTCCCATTGTCGCGCGTCGAGACTCTTTGCACCCCGCAGTTCACAGTTTGCTCCGTCGTTCTCCTCGTCTTTCTGTACCTCTGCCTCAATCGCCTTTGCGAGAGAATGGAGAAGAGCCATTCCAGGAAGAGAATGCTATGATGAATGTGGTAGAAGAAGATGAAGAGGTCGTAGATGAAGCGATGTCTCGTACAGGAACACCTGATGCGGAACAGGCTTTACAAGATGGTGAGTACAGAGCCAAAACATTCATTACATTGTCTCATGGTACACATTATCTATAGAATTCCCCTCTGCCCTAGCAATCAAAATCAGTCGGGCATACGACAATCCTTCTCCCCCTCCTAGCCCTAGCCCACCCGCTGACTTGGGATTGGCTGGTCTTGTGTTTCCTTCACCATCTCATCCTTTTCTTCCCCCTTCTCTGACTGCTTCTATATTTGATGCAGCAAATGGTGTCCGCAACACAGAGGTCACCACCCCTTCAACGTCTTCCAGTGTTACCGCGGGACTGTCGAAAAATATATCGCCAATGCCGCCTACCACTCCTGCCATTATATTGAAGGCAACTCCTGCAAATATCATCTCATTCGAATCTTTCTCCTCTCCTGCTCCTGTCTTCCGTGCCATGTCGCCGTCCATCCAAGTGCCTCATGCAAGCGACAAGTCTAAAGTGGATGATCATCAGCCTTCACGCCCTCCTGACTTCTTTAGTTCTCCCAAGGCTTGTGAAACGCAGGACGTTTCCAAGCCTACATATCCGCCCGCTGTCTCTGGATCTCTTCCCGAAAAAGACGAGCGGGGGCAATTAGAGGACACGGAGGATCAACACGAGGAACAGTCCGTCCTTCGCTCACTATTGCCAGCAGAAGAAGAGACTCGTGTAAAAGCTCAGCGACCGTCTGCTAGCCATTTGGATGATTCTAAGCGGATGCTTACTCAACATTCAAGTCGCCCACGCCGTAGTGTCTTTCGATATCAGGACCATGACCATTTGATCACTCGACTTCACCAACCACAAAGGGTGCCTGCAGACAAGGCGCGCACACAGTCGATCATCCATCATCTCGAAGAAGACGGAGAGAGTATTCGAGAGACAGAAGAGGACCAAGACATGAATTCGTCACCCAAGTCCACCTTTCTTCGTGAATTGGGGTCGCTGTCGCCCAACTCTAATGACTTACTCAGTTCACTCGTCACTCCTTTCCAGGAGTCATCGTCTTTCTCTCTGACCATTCCACCGACCAAGGAGGCAGGGACCTCAATACGGCCACCTTTTCCTCCATCCTCCCCACTTCCAGCCTTACCAGAAACATCACGTCGGTCTACTAGTCCAATTCGATTTGCGACTCCTTCGCGATCAGTGGCGCGAGAGTCAAACACTCAATTACAAACTATACCCTTAGAAAATTCCGTGTGTACACCAGCGCGGCGAATTCCTATCGAGGATGCAATCACACAGGGTCACATTTCCCCATTGAAAGGCTCTCAGCTTCTGGCTAGTAGTAGTCGAGTCGGGTTTGACGGCTTGCATAAGCCTCTTCTCACAATCCCACCCACCGACAGCCCTGCCAGAAGAGTACTGCCTCCTGAAGTCACCACGCCCGCAGTACTGAAGAAGTGGCAAGGTATCAGATTCGGCAGCCCTACCCGAGTATCCTCGAAAGGGCGTTCTAACTCTGTTGAACCAGCTGCATCTGGAGCTTTCAAAGGTAAATATCGAGAGCGCGGTGGATCTCCGACGGGAACTTCCTCGTCCTCGATACGCCCGTTAACCTCCAGTTCATCTTTGAGTGGTGCCAAGCTGCCATTCCCCTTGGTGCCATCAAGGAAAGATGTTCCAACAACAATCCTAGAGGGGTGCCAGGCCGCAGTCGACTTGACTACGACCAGCCCTACCAAATCAGCCCTGAAGCAGCCAACGAGTAGAATTCCAACAAGAACCGTTAAACCTTACGCCAAACCCCACTCGAAACTCGAGGTCGTCAAAGGCAAATCAACTACGAGGACGAATATGTCATTAATGACGAGTAAATCCGAAGCGGTAGGTCCAAAATTTCCTTGCATCGCTTGTTGAATTGTTTCACTGACTTTTGGACTCTGAATCCCAGATTTCCACCACGAGCTTGCCCACTTATCGAACGGATGGCAGAGTCAAAACACTTCCAACAGTTGACAAACCTGATGTATCACCCCTGAAGCGGAAGCGGGCTGTCGTAGAAGTGTTTTCTCCAGCCAAGCATCGGCCCACAGTAACATCGCGACCGGCACCTCGTTTCCTTGTTTCAAACACCGCGTCAAACCCAGGGACAAGGGCTCTACCCTCCATAAATGTTCTCAAGAAATCTCACCAAATACGCTTGGTTATTGATAAGCCCTTAGACGTGACAACCAACCCAGCGGTGAAGCCTATTTTCCAGACGGCATCGACAGCTTCGTCCTCAGCGATAGCTCCACAAATACAAACAGCTTCAGTTTCAGAGCCAGAACTTGATGGGGTGAAATTAAATGAGAAAGAAACCTCTGTCACAGAAGAACCGGCAAACGAAAAGATCTCGGCTCCTGTTGATACAATCAAGCCACGCGAAATACTTATCTCCAATGTTCGACGAACAGCGCGTGTGCGGAAGGTCCTTAACCCCTCCCTTACTTCAGATGCATATGTCCCCGCAGAAGTGAAAGCGCGTCGTAAAACAAGCGTTCAGGCAAATGTACGGGGTGACACCACTTATTCTGGGATGAGTGCTACTGCATTGAGAGCTCTTACAACTTCCAATACTGTCAGGAACCAGCGGTACTTGGCGGCGAAGTTAGAGACTGAAATCATCAGGAAGGAGGGAGACAGACCCGAAAGTCCGGCCGTCAAGATGAAAACTGTTTTGCAGCGCGAGCAGGAAGAAAAGAACAGGCAACGAAAGGACCGAGCGGCCAAGAGAGCGAGGTTAAGTGGAGAAAGCCCTGGACATCTGAATGATGAGGATAGGCACAACGATAGAGACACAGAGAACGAAAGCGATTGGGATTATCGAAGCGCCAGTCCTTCACCAAAGACACATAAAAGAGGGTCAGGCGACGAAGAGGAATACAGGACCCCTGTGAGGAAGCTCAAGAGATTGAAACTCGTCGATGACAATCGCCAGGAAGAGTCGGTGGAGAACGAAAGACGTGTTAAATGGGATCGAGGATTGTTTACGACGATTTCTCTCGATCAGGTCAAGCCGGGAACCCGTCGTCCACCAAAAGAGAACATCATCATCAAAGGGTGCTTAGCACCCGCTGCTAAGGTGCGATTATCATAATAATTCGGTTCGCCGATCTTGAACTTATCACCAATAGACCTTGCCTTTGGATAATCTTGGCAATCTCCCATATGCCGATACCCCGTTAACAGACCTTGTAGAGGAGAACGTAGTGGTTAAGAAATTTGTCTACGATAATGACGTTGAGGCTGTAGAGGAAGTCATCGTGAAGAATACGAGAGCTCGAAGTAAGAAAGGGAAGAGTTAAGACCTGAATCGTTATTCAATCATGTATATAACACTCATTTACTATCATCTCAACAAGGGTATTTACTCTACAGCGTATCTACTGTGGTCGACGATAATTGATTCCGACGCTGGCCTGGTTAACAGGGAAAACAAGCACCTCAGCGACGTTCACATGAGGAGGTCGAGCTGCTGCCCAGACAATTTCCTCTGCGATATCAGTTGCAGTCACTGTTGAAAGGCATTCAATAGGGAAAAAAACCACTAATTCCATTAGCTCACATGGATTAAGCCCATCGTAAACTTTTGCGGCGGCAGCAGTGTCACCTCGATACCGAGTGATTGAGAAATTGGTTTCAACCATTCCTGCAAAAAAAAATGAGATAGGTTCAGTCAAGACTCTGTTCGAAGGATATTGAGATCGAACCAGGTTGAATCTCAGTCACTCTGATTGGTGTGTTGACCAGCTCTCTTAACAGCGACCCTGTGAATGCATTGACTGCATACTTGGTCGCAGTATAGATACTGCCTCCTGCGTACGGCTCACGGCCTGCAACCGAGCCAAGGTTGATGACATGTCCAGAGTTTTTAGCCTTGAATTCTGTTTGCAGGTCAACGAGGTTATATGAAGGATGACTTCTGATCACATACTTCGGACGAGGAGTTGAGTCACAGAGATCAAACCAAGTACATTTGTTGCGAACATTCCCTCAATATCTGCATCAGAAATATCACCAACACGCTCAACACCGAGGACGTATCCTGCGTTGTTGACTACAAATGACCAGCTGAGCACAAGGAACCAGATAGAGAGGGTACATGATACCGAGAACATCGACATCCTGAAGATCTTGAGGAACGGTATCAAAAATTGATGCAACTTGGGCTTTATCTGACACGTCAGCAACCACGCTGACAAACTTCCCTCCCTGCTGAAGGCCAGATTCTCTATGGGCAGTAAAGCAAGCATCGGTCACTTTTTTCAAAGCATCGGCGCGTCGAGCTACGAGGATCACATTGGATCCTCCCTAAGGATGGTTCAATAGATGTGCACGGTGTGACGAAGACAGTGTACCTTGGCGAACAAAACTGCGGTAGCCTTGGAGGGAGATCAGTTGGTATGACTCGCAGCGCATCTCTACTCACGGCCCCAATTCCACCGCTCGCCCCAGTAATCAAAACAGTCTTTCCAAGCAGACGCGAAGCGTTGAATACTGACATAGCAAAGTAGATGATGAACGTATGCTAAGGGCTTGGGAGTTGTGAGTAATCGAGGATGTATCGCTTATCACCTGATCGGAATGACGACATTATTTGGAAAATCTTGTTTCTTCGTAACCGAAAATTGAAAAATGAGCTGTGCAGAACTCATTTATCCTGATGAATGCACTGCAACAAGTTCATCCTGACTGGCAGACCCTCTTGGATTGGCTGGAAACCCACGGAATGGATACGTCATCTGCCGCGATTTCAATACAGGCCAGAACTAGTCCTGGTTCGTCGTCTTCAAGTCGTAACACCGTATAGTAACATTGTCGTTTAACTGGAAGGTGCCGGGTATGGACTATTTGCACTCAGAGATTGCGATCCTGCAACGCAGTTGCTCTCTGTACCAGCTAGCGCTTTGCTGAACATGGCCACGTTGTCTACGTTGTATCCTCGTGCTCGACGGCACTTGACAGCAATACAACTGATGTCCCTGCATCTGTTTCTCTACAAACCCAACGGTTCACAACCATCGTCTGATCCTATTTTTGGACCATACATATCCACGCTACCACGCGACTTTGAATCTCATCCCTTGACCTGGCTGTGCAGCGGCAAATTGGAGAATACCAGCTCTGTCCTCCTGTCTTGTTTACCTCCAAGCATTGCGTTGGCTCTTCAAGAAGTTTTCAATCGTTATCATGCTGACTGGGCGATCGTCAAGCAATACATAGTTCGTCTACAAAAATGTATATATAGATTGCAGAATTCTCTGACTTTTGACTGCATTCAAGCAACAACAACAAAACGATTTTCTACCTTCTCTTTGTGAAATGGTTCGGCCGATCATTCGTGCCTTCCAACTCAAGACTACTCAGTGTGAAGGAGATTTTTTGTGGGCTTGGCTCAATGGTCCGTGAGTTTATTGCCGAGGATTGTTTTCATCTTCAGTGAGGATTCCATCAGTCAATACCCGTTGCCTCTATTATCGCCTCGTACAATTGGCATCGGATAAAAACAACGTCACTATGTGTCCTGTCATTGATTTTGCAAATCATACAAATCACTCAAATCATGTGTCGCCACAAGAACCTATTGCTGGAAGGGCGAAGGCACCATCAAGATCTTTGGGGCTCAATTTTCAGTTTATATCACCCTCAAGTGCTACTACAAAGCAAGGTGATGAGCTCTTCCTGAAGTATGGAGCACATTCTAATCAGACATTGTTTGTTGAATATGGTTTCGTGAGCGAAATTTCGGCTGAACTTCTGTTACGTGGGGATGCGGTCGGGCAGATAGCCCTTCAAAGTGAAATGCTCGATTTGTTCGAGTCAAGGGGAGAGCTCGGTGCTTGGATGAAAGATATTCTTCAGACTGAAGGATACTGGGGGTAAGGGTTTTCTCTGTGTCATGTGGAAGGATTCCAAGCTTTTCCAATTTTTAGTGATTGGACATTGCATTGTCAACCTCCTACAGCTCATCCGTCCTTTCGACTCATCACGGCTCTTCGTCTTTATCACTACTTTCCCATCAAGGAGACGACAGTTACACCGAACGCTGCTTCAGCGTTAGAATCTTGGATGGCCACAATTATGGGCACATCCGAAAAGATATCCGAAGAGAACGAGGAGGCATGGAGGAACACATTACTTCGTATCTGCAGGAAGCGTGCAAGTGATGCAAAGTCCGCCCTCTCAACATTCAAGGGGAAAACGTACCCTAGCAACCCAACTTGGATCCCATGGGCCAAACAAAGTATCATGACGCTTTGGGAGGAAGAATTGTTAGTTTCTACTCAGGTTTCTGATAGTATTCTACGGCATGAGGAGTTCTGATTTGAGTATAACGGGGATGACTAGGGGGCCGACATCCGATTTCCGAGTCCCTCATTGTCACTCAAAAATCTACTTAGTACGCCCAGGTGACACAGCAGCGTGGTCTTGACGTACAGTAATTCCAATAGCTTTGAAGCGATCGATATCAGAATAATTCTGTGAGCCAAATAATCAGAGCCACGTGCCAATCTCACTTTCCTTTGGAACCATGCCATCCAAGAAGAATCGAACACCAGCTACGCCCATGCCTGCCACAGAAGAACTAGCAGGCCCACCACCTCCAGATCCTGTACCTCCAATCCAAGTATTATACTGCGCAGGTTCATCTGATTCACGGTCTGTATCCATGATCTAATCAATATGAGCATCCTTCAGTCTGTTCTTTCCCCCCTGAATACTGCGAGTTCAACTCAAGCCTAACGCGATGCAAGGAATGGCTTAAAGAGAATCACGAGAGCTTGTACAACAAGTACTACTCCGAAGGTAAACAAGTGGAATAATTGAATGCCGCCCATTTTCATATATATATATATTGCACTTGCACAGATGCCCTTACATCCAAGGTTGGGACATTGAGCTTGGAGGCGCAGGCTAAATTAGAAAAAGACACGGCAAAAAAGGAGGCCAAGGCTGAGGCGAAAGCTGATGCTGCATTAAAGAAGAAACTTGCGTCACAGGTAACCCTAATCTCCCTCAAGTTTCAATACAGAATGATAAAGCCACCCTTCTTTTTGTAGGTTATCATAAAACGAATAGAGAGGAACAAACGGAAGCATGTTACTTCCGTCTCGGGTCTCGAGGCGTTTGGTGTTGATCTAAAGAAAGCGGCTAAGCAGTTCTCATCGAAGTTCGCAACTGGTTCGTCAGTGACGAAGAACCTCCAAGGACAGGATGAGATTGTTGTACAAGGGGACGTGAGTGATGAAATTGTCGAAATGATTCATGACGGTGTCGGGGTGCTGAAAGGCATACCGACTGATAATGTGGAGGTAGTGGAAGAAAAAAAGAAGAAAGGGGGAGACTAAGGATTTCGGTACGAGAACATGTACTTGAATAAGCACATGATAATGGCTCCGGCACTTCAAAAAAAATCTATTTCAACCAGTATCTATCTTGTTGACTGAAATTCACGCCGTCCGCCAAAAAGTTCACCGTCCAATGTGACATCCTTGGGTAGCTCTAGGAAAACATCGATATGCAGCATGATACAGGCTGAGATACTGGCTCTCTAGAAACCACTTGGGAGGTGTGAACGGATTTCCTAGACGGCTGATTATGTCCTTGCCATCATAGTATGTTCTGAATGGCAGTCAGAGTCATTAATGAATTGGTCTCGAGTCATCACACGTCACACCATCTAATTTCTCCGAGATCCACCAACCTGTAGGATCAGGGCCCGTCTCGAGGTCCCACTTAGCTAGTAGTAATTCGGGAACAATTTTGTGAGTTGTTAGAGCATCGTCATCTTCATATTTTGGCATATTCGTCCTCTTGATCCTTGGCAGTTTTCGGAGCGGACTTCAGGGCTTTTTTGGCCGGCTTTTAGTCCTCTGCATCTTCCTTGTCGTCGTCATTAGATTTCTTTCCCTTTGAGACAGGTTTTCGACCTTTGCTCTTGGCTGTGGACTGTGGGGGTGGTCCGTTGGGATTTTTCAGCTTGAAACGAGCTTCTTCATATTTATCGCCGAAAAGAGACTTCAGATGCTTGCAAGTGTGAGCGTTCACCGGATGACCGCTCTACAAGATTCGCATCAAGACGAGTTTCTAGGCAGAATGAGAGGCGACACAAACCGGATTCCCCCATGCCTCGGAGTTCATAAATGAGTAAAGGATGTACAGTCAGGGAAAACCCAGTAGCGTACAGGGCAGGTACTGAACAAGAGATCTGACTCGTATACATAACGAGTTCGATTCTTACCAGTAGAAATGGTCAAAAGCACGTTTGACTTTGTACACAGAATTACTGAGCATTGAATTTGTACATGAACTTCATAATGTGACGGGAATGAGGAGCTTGCCTTGAAGTCGATTTCGCTTCCTTCTCCTCGTCGTCGAACAAGAGGTCTTTGGGCTTGATACCGTTGATTTCTGCGGGTTCGTCGGTGCCGTAGTTATGGCACAACGAAAAGAGAACTCTGGGGATGCCAATTTCCCACTCAGCTCAACTTCCTTGTACACATTTTTATGTGCGACCTGGCGTGCTTCGTGTGCTGCTTGGGCGGCGCGTGTAACTTGGGAGATAGCGGTAAAATTTTGACGGCTGGCTCAGGCTTGTCGGTTATGAGCTCGAGGTAGCGTGAGCGCGGGTCGATTGTGGCAAGAATAGACGCAAGTGGCTGGAGAGTGGTAAGTTCGCCAGTGTCCGATTCGACAAGACTGACGGAGTGGTGGGGGATGGCAGCATCACGAAGGGGCGCTTTCTAATTTACAGCCTTTTCTGCTTGAGACTTTTGTTTTGCGGCTGTTAGGTCGAATTTGTGTTTTTAAGACGGCGCATCGGTTGGTACAGGCCGCGAGGCAAGCGGACACTGCCAATTTTCTAGAAATGCCCGCTACGATAGGTTTTAGTCTAACGATAGGGGTTTCGGTGGTTGTGCATGGTCATGTGATCCAATTCGATTGAACGTGATTTGACGTCATAGCGTCCAGAAGGAACGGAATGAGAGAGGGACGTATTTTGATGCGCGGGCACACTGCCATAGAGATCGCGTCTTCATCATTCATTACTCACCACGTCTAATAGGACGCATTTCTGTACTCAACTATACTATTTAATGCTAAGTATAGCTTCTAGAATTTCTTTGAGTGTTTACTGTGCAGTTTCATGTCTGGTGAAACATGTAGCTGTGATTGTGGAGGGAATGGCACCTCCAGCAGACACCACTCTACTGTTGCCATGGAAGGGTTGCCTCTGACACTACCCATACCCAGGGAAAGGGAAAGGACCCCTTGCCAACCCATGGTGGAGGATGTCTTGGACACTGAGAAACAGATTCTGAACCAGCTTAAGCAGTTGTGGAGGAAATGGCACCTCCAGCAAATGCCATTCTACTGCTGCCATAGAAGGGTTGCCTCTGATCCCATACCTGAGGAAAGAGGAAGGGCTCCTTGTTGACCTACAGTGGATGATGTCTTAGATGCTGATGAACAGATTCCAAACCAGCACAACTTATGTGACATTCTCCTTGGGCACCTGCCCCCTCTTGGGGTGGCTGCTGCCAATTCTGCAGTTCTCTTCCTAACAACCTCTCTGTGGAGAATGCAGCCAATCTAGTCACAGCTGGTGGAATAAAATGCAAGTGAGGAATTGCTTGCACATGGGTTTCTGGTGGATTCTTGCTCTATTTACTTACCCTCATGGTGGGCTCCAAAATGATGATGTCTGTTGCTGCCTAGCTGCTATGCAGGCAACCCAAACAACTAGCAGTTCTGCAAGTAGTGTATGAACAAACTATAAAAAATGAGAAATGCAAGTTGAGCTACAGTGGCTCAAAAAACTGTCCCAATGTTTTATACTTTTTGAAAGATGACATTGGCATGAAGGATTGGAAGTATCT
>JABFYK010000031.1:0-25697 GCA_018849495.1 Termitomyces sp. T123_Mx157
AAGTTCATCTTCGATGGCCTGGAAATGAAAAATACATGAATTGTCCAGCCACAGGTGTTGATATTACATACCGAACACGCACAATGACTCCGATAACGGCCAGAACAGGAGCTACGATATAAGAGACAAAGCGAAGAATCCCAGAAGGCACGGCTGTATTTCCCCAGTGAGACCAATAACCTCCTAGATAAACAGTGAACATCAGTGTGGGGAACAGGATGTAACCCGAAAGTCTAAAAAAGAGGTCAGCAATATGAACCAATAATTTGAGAGCAGGTGAACTCACCGATGGTACTTCCACAAAGCCTTTGCTTTAGCCCCTCCACCAAATGCAGCACCCTTAAACCATACACTTCCCCCTCCCAGGCATACCTGTATCAATATCCAGGTCAAAGACAGGTATCCAAAGGTCTTGACCATGGACATTAGAACATATTGAGGAGAATCTAGTGCCGGACCTACCCCATGCCAAGTCGTCATGTGTTGACTGTTATGTATCCATTTGTTATATGCGACGGCGCTAGTCCCCAACACGATGGCCGGGAATCCTATAAAGAACATGGCTGCCTGATGCCTGCGGAAGCCCGCTGTTTTGGTCTTTGGTTGTGAAGTTGGTTGGAGGGTCAGGATCCCTGAGTCACCAGCTCAGCGCAGTGCAGGAAGTGGATGACAGCGACACGTACCATAGGTAAATAGGACCAGCGCAAGGGTTTGAAGTGTTGGGTGGAAAGCAAACCACCCAGCACCTACGGGTTTATTCGCTAGGAGAGCCACCCATGTGACAATGGCCAAGACCTGAATGGAATATGAAATACTGGTCTAGGCTAGGTATGATGGACACTGACAGAGACAGACGCCTAGGAGAAACAACCGTGAATATACGAATAAGATCGTATAGAAGGCGAAGGGCACTCACTAATACTATACACATTGCAGTATGATCACCCTGCCTACCTTCGGGCTTCAGCAGCGCTTGCTCTTCTTGCCCCATTAAAGATTGTTGCTGTTCACTTGGTACAGACGGTGGAAGAAGTTCGTATTCCGTCGGACTCGTAACCTCAGGGTCAGACGTATCTTTAGGGAGCATGAAGAGATTGTGGACTGTTTATCTAGCGCCCTATCACTCTATAAGTAAGAGCGTGCGCAGGGACCGAAGAACTCCGAGTAAGTTCTAATCCAAGAGTCTTGACATAGTCATGACACAAGTGGGGTCCAAGCTTCAAGCCTTTCGCGATGTTCACTGTTCGACGTTAATTTCAGTGTTTGTAATGGCCGCTGGAGACTTTGTTTCTTGAATTTCAAAACGGCCAAGCTATGACCCTAAATTGACACGCTGTGATAGGACCGTGGCAAACACCCCTGCTACATAATCTGGGCGCGCGTTTCATCGTCGTCTATCAAAGCCTCAATACTAATACTGTGACAGTAACTGCTGAGCCGGGGCACTTTACTATTGCATGGCATCTCTACAATACTGGATTAGGCAAATGGCCAAACAGGACGTTTACGTAGTGTTTGCTATGGTTTGTCACTGATGTGACCTCTCCGATCGAAGGAGTGAAACATGGTTCGATTCCATGCGTACCCAGGCGTCCGTTATGGGGTACTGTTACAGTAACTTTCGAAGGACGTCTCTGAGAGAATATGGACTTTGAAGAATCAATTATGAATACAATTGAAAACGTATCCTTTTGCAACAGAAATGCTCGCCCGCGGAATAACTTCGTATAGCTGCATAATTTCGGCAGCTGCACTTTGTTGCAGCAGCGAGACGTTGATGTGAGAAACGGGCGCCTTTCCGGAAGCTTTGAGGATTTTTAATGGCGGAAAGCTAGGTATTGACCATATCAATCGACGAAAATACTGGATGGTGGTATCTACAAACCGGTAGAGGCCAGAGGAATGTACATTAGGTATTCTACCATGAATTATAAGATGGGATAAAAAAGATGAGGGGTTGAAGAAGCCGAATATGAAGGAAAACCGAGCACATAATACATCTGAATACTCGAGACAAAAATAAAAATTCAACAGGAAAGATTAGTCGAGAATTGGCCAACTGCCCTCCTCCTTCCATTTGTCAATGACTTCTTTGATTGCTTCGTGGTTGAAGAAGGGTTTCTTCAGAGTGTAGCTGATAACCTCTTTGATCTTCGTGTTGTTATATGCAAGCACGTGTTTCGCGAGCGCAAAGCTATCCATGTATGCTGAAAGCGGCGTATTTGGGATCGGAGGCTTCGATGTAGTGATCATCTCAGTCCATCCGCTGACATGATGTTCATTAATTTCTTCTACGTGGTCACCCGTAAGCTGTAGAAAGGGTCAGCGTCGTGGATGCATCGGTTAATCACTCGACGAGCCTTCATAGCAGCATTCTCAACGAAGGTAAAAAATTCGAAAGTCGTTCCAAAATAAGACGTGACGACCTCGCCAATACTCAGGAGAGTGCTGTTCGAATCATCGACCTAGAGATACCAACATTGTCTCATCACAACCTTTGCGACGATGCTGTTAGGATGTACTCACGAGATTGAATAGCGGCGCGATCAGTTTTTGATCATGTGGGGGCATTCCCTCGACCTCCTTAACCTTTTTCTTGTCATTATGGAATAGAATCTCCTCACCCGCAAGTACATTTGCCTCGGTACGGCCGAGGGGGCCCATCCATTCTGCACATGCCCAGGCAGCACCAGCGACGTCTGCCACATTGACGGTGTTGTTCGGGTTCTTGCCTGGCGACCACCTGGAAAGACAATCAGGGTCATAAGATGTGTGCCGGAGGAACTGATGTTTACATAGACTTCATGGGCTTCTTAAGGTAACCATATACAGAGGCCACCGTGATGCCCGATGTAACTGTGATAAAAGGATAGATGACAACACTGTACTGAGGCACAAGATTGCATACTGATTCCATAATTGGTATAGGGTCCATACACGAACCCGGTCCGCAGGATGACTAGGTTCAGACTAGGAAAGATCAGATAGGTGGCTGACAAGAGAAGGAGCCATACCCTTCGATAGCAGCAAGAACACGTAGTGTTTCATGCCACCATATGCCAATCGTATTCACGGGCTTGATATCGTCCTTCTCAGTATGTTGGGATTTACTCGAACTACCAGTGTCATAGAAAGGTAGCTGGATTCGGACGAATGCCTTAACCTTGTGCTTCGCCGCCTCGAGGCCAATCAACCGAGAAATATTGAGAGTAGTGTTTATTTGGATCTTAAGTACTGTCAGTGTTATCAAGATGACGTGCATACGATGCAAGCACTCACCATCTCTGTTCTATCGTCCCGAATTTCGCCTGTGTAGTCGAATACATAGTCATATGCAGCCTGTCCTTCAGGAGGCACGAAACAGGAAGCAACGACCGCTGTGAACGGCAAATGAGAACACGATGGATGGAAGAACTACAATCGAACAAACCAGGTACGGTCAGATTAGCCTGCCTGTACTCAACAAGAGAATTATCAAGGATCTTTGGAAACTCAGCACCGATATATCTAGAAAGGAGATGATAAACGATGGTGCGCATCGGATGCAGAAGCACATACGTTGTAGCGGGGACGACTGAAAATTTATCGACAATTCTTAGATGCTTGTTGGGTCACAGTCAAGATGGATAGAGGTTGTGGGGTAAAAGACACGTACAGAGACGAGCGGTTCAGCATCTAAAGGGACAAGAAGAGCGGCGAGGGCGCGGGAGATGGTGTTAAGACCACCTGATGGGTTGTGAATGGGATTCGGGGTCGAAGAAGGCAGAGAACTGACCAAAAATGATCACAGATGGCTTGGAAGTCATCGTCGTAAGTCCAAACTTGCTTGAACTAACTATTTCGTATGTCATCTATTGTCTTACGTAACTAATCACATCTTTTTCTTCTCCAGGTATCGGTACACGCTTGAGAAATCTTTCCGTGCGAGGTCAGGCTGTTCCCTGATTACCTGCCCATACAATTCTTCTGCCGCCTCTCCTAGTGGTATCGGACTCTTGCTCTGATTAGCAACATCTTTGGCAAGCCCCATGTCCTGAATAGATGACTCAACCCGCATTTTTTTCCATATGAAATCTTTTTACCTTCAACATCAATACTGTTGCAAAGCCGCCCTCGTAATCTCGTTCACATGGTGGTGACTTTCCTTCTAAAGACGACGGCACAGGGTTGTTTACAGACGATGCCCAACATCCTCCCGTGCTACTGTTGATCACTCCTGCCAGAACACCCGGATCAAGTCCTAAACGTTGCCCCAGTAGCATGGCTTCCCCAACGACGATTTGTTGTACTCCAAGAACCAGCTGCGAATGTTGTATTTAGACACGAGTACCTCCTATCATGAAAGGATGTTTTGCTCACGTTATTACATATCTTCGCTCCTAGCCCCGAACCCGAACCCCCGCAGTAGATGATTCGTTGCCCCATCAAGGAGAGAATACTTTCGCAACGCTTGAATGACGCCTCGCTTCCCCCGACCAAGAATGACAAAGTCCCCGCTTTCGCACCCGTTACGCCTAGCAGCAGAGTCTTGTCATCTGAACCTCAACTTGGAATCCTTGTTACGCACCACCCGAGACAGGAGCATCCACCATCTCGGCCCCTGTGCTCATAACGTCCGCCGCCACTTGTTTAGCCACGGAAACGTCCAACGTTGTTGAATCGATGCAAAGGGTGCCATGCGCCTGTTGGGGTGGGAGTTTGCGAAGAACAGGAAGAATGCCTTCTGTATAGACAGTTTTGACCTCGGGGGAAGACGGTAGCATTGTGATAATGGTCTGCGAGGCCAGTGTTGCTCTATTATCCTTCGTTACAACGCGTGATCACTATAGAGCGATCTTACTCACTCTTCGGGTGTTGATGCAATGGCCAGCTTAGCTCGAGGAAATTGGCTGAGAAATTTGTCCGCAAATGTGCGAGAGCTGTCCGGAATCGCGTCGCACACAACAAAATGGGTATCAACATTCTTGGTGAATTGTTTTGAGAACAGGTTCAAGGCCATCTCATGGCCCATGCGCCCAAGCCCGATGAAACTCGTACTCCCGTGACGCAGGGAGATGCGTTCCATGGCCTTGAAACAGCGAGCAGAAGGCCTCATGGTGGACTGTGTGGTATCGAAGAAGCTCCGGCCTGAGATCTGAGAAGTGCCCTGCACGCATTACGTAATATTGTAACCGACCGAGTCTTTCTGTCATGTCTGTGTGTCCAAGTCTGCACACCTGCCGTATTCCCAATCTCAATTCAGAATGCCCATATATAAATCCACCTATCGAATGTGAACATTCCTCATTGTGCATCACCTCAGTCTGCTGCTCAATGTGCCCATCAATTAGTCACTGACGACGCCATATCCTCTTGTAGCCCCGATGCCAGTCTGCATCTCAAATTCTCACACATGGCAGATACCAGATGTTAATATGAACCCTTGTCGATTCTCTTCGTCAGGATTGAATCGAGTCGCGTATATTAGAGTAAGCTTGTTTTAGAAGAACAGAGTGAGGGCAATTTGCTACGGCCATGCCAAATATGGATGCTGTTATCCATAATTAACGCGATAGCTGGCCCGGAGCACGTGGTTCAACAATTTGGAGGTGTTCGGTCAGGTCGTATACCACCTCCCCTTTCAGAGGATAGTATGTTTGCTGCGGCTACATCGTTCTTCTCTCGTACGGCTATCTCGCAGTCGTATAATATCGGCCCCTCGACTGGAAGTCGGCCAGGTACTCCTGGCCAACCCAGCACCTCACTCCATGCTTCAACACCCTTGTCGCCGACCTTGAACATAGGCCTATGGAAGGTTCAGTCTGCAACACACAGGGTTACGAACAAACACGTCTCAGTGTGGAGTTTTGACAAGAAGGGTCCGGATATGGAGAGATTGGGCATTTCTGCGAAAGAGAGAACCCTAGAGGTCATGAAAGCCGAGGTAGATATTCTTGATTTCTTCTGTATAAATTGTGTATACCTTGGCATTAGGCGTCTGCGCTTGGCCGACTTCGACATCCATCTATCTTGGGTGAGTATCATTATCAATCCATTCCGCCATGATGTATGGTAATTCATACCGCGTTGCAGAGATGGTGGAACCTCTAGAAGAGACTAGAAATGAATTAATCTTCGCAACTGAACCGGTGTTGTCGTCTCTGGAACTGTCGATATCCGGAGGTGGAAGAACTTCGTCAATTGCTGAATTGGATGAAGTCGAGGTTCGTACGCGACGAGTGTACCTTCCTGATCCGTGAAATTGACACAGACCTCCCAGATTCAGAAAGGTATCCTCCAGATATGTAAAGGTCTTTCGTTCCTGCATTCATCAGCGCAGCTGATACATACGAATATTACCCCGGAGACCATTATACTCAATGGTGCTGTGAGTAAGATGATGAAACGTGTAAAGGATCACTGTCCTCATTCATTGTCAGGGAGATTGGAAGATATCTGGTCTTGGTCTCACAATTCCATTAATCGGGCCTGGAGGTGCTCCTTCTCGGTGGCAGTTTCCGACGTTTGATGGACGTGTCCCTGCGTATATTCAGCGCTCCTTCGATTATATGGGTATGTTTTCTATCTCTGACTATTGACGACTTCTCACCTTACCTAGCACCGGAGTACGCCCTTGACGAACAGTTGCTCACGGCCTCTGATATGTATTCCCTTGGCTGCGTCATCTATGTTGTGCACTGCAAAGGCAAAACTCCCTACAAAACTCATGGTAGCTTGGGAGGTTTGAGAGAGCACGCCGGGAAAGCTGTTACAGGCATAGAGGCCCTTGATCATACCCTGCAAGGTATGAACCTCCCGTACCTGACTCTCTTCTTTTCTGAAGTTTTATTCAGGTCTTCTGCGATCGCTGATTACTCGCCATGCGAGCACCAGACCGACACCTTCAACGCTTCCGTCGCACCCATTCTTCTCATCGCTGCCCATATCTACTCTTAATTTCCTTGATCGCTCTAATTTTACGTCGAAAACCAGAGAAGAGAAAATATCGTTCATGAAAGGGCTCACAGGAGTCTTGGACAAGTTTTCCGAGGGTTTACGAACACGAAAAATTTTGCCATCACTTGTTGAAGAAGTAATGTCCCGCGCCTCGAGGTTATTGACTCTTACTGATTCTGACCAAATGCAGATGAAGGACACCCATCTTTTACCGTACATTTTACCGAATGTCTTTGCCATTTCAACAATGTTGTCACCTGCTCGATTTGCCAGCACTGTCCTTCCCAGCCTCAAACCTCTGTTCAGCATTAAAGAACCACCACAGAATATGCTTACGCTTCTGGACAACCTCGGAATGCTCCAGAGTAAGACAGAGAAACATGTCTTCAGAGAACGTGAATCCTTGAAACTGTCTTTCCCTCCCCTGCATCAATCTGACAGTCACACACAGATGTTCTACCTTTGGTCTATAATGCACTTGAATCCGAACATGCAACTGTATGGTTCTTTTCGGTCTGTTTCGTTGCTATCCCTGACACCAGTCAAGGTCCAAGAGCGTGCCCTGAAAACTATACCGGACCTTTGTGAAACCATTGACTATGCTGAAGTGCAAGGCGTGCTATTTCCACGCGTTGCTGTAAGACAAGATCACTTTACTTTGTCCGAATGACCCATTTTTCCTCTAGCTTGTGTTTACCAAGACTCGGATACTGAGCGTTAAAGTCGCCACCCTCGTAACATTTCTCACAATGGTGAAGACCTTGGACCAAGTGAGTATATAGATGTCTGAAAGTCATTCAACCATGTCAATTCTTTTCACCAGACGAGCTTGACTCAAAAGCTGGTACCTCTTCTTTCCAAGATACGCACGAAAGAACCTGCTGTCATGGTTCGTCGATCGTCACAAGATATATATATAATACAATTTGTTGACGGACAACAACTTCAGATGGCAACCCTTCTAGTTCACGAAGCCATGGGCTTCAAGGTCGATCGTGAAGCTGTTGCCACCCTTGTTCTACCACAGCTATGGTCAATGTCTATCGGACCATGTACGATTATTTTCCTTGTCAAATGTCCAGTTGCTAAATTTGAGTTTCTAGTGCTGAATGTCTCACAATTTCATAGATTCATGGAAGTAATCAAAAAGTTGGGAGACAGAGTAGAGAAAGAACACGACCAGTTCCTACGAGATTCTCAGCGGTTAGAAGATCGTTCTGCTACAGCTGTCAATGGTGCCTCTACAAGGAGCTTTGTCGGTACCGTCGACTTTGAGAGTCTGGTCGGCGGAACAAACAGCAAGCCCATTCAAACGGACACGACAGTCGACACATCGTGGGATGACGATGTCTGGGGTAGCATCTTCAATGAGGACAGTGTATGTGTCGAAATGCGCAGGAAGTACAGTCGCACTGACGTCAATTATCTTGCCTAGGGTTCGAAGGCTCAAACTCCAACAACACCCCCAAGTGGTCCATCGTTGGCCACTTCCTTACAAGCTCATTCCCCTCAGACAGACAGAAAACCTCCCATAACTCTGTTTCCATCACCAGCTCCATCCATGCATACATCAACTTCCCAAATACCATCTCGCCTGGCTCCTAACGTACGACCACCTTATTCACAATCGTTATCACCTTCGCAGAAGCCAAATTCTACCCCTTTGCCGCCACCTTTAGCTCCTGGACAACAGAAACCTAACTATAACATTTCACTCGAGCCTGCGACAGTGGTCAAACAATCTACTCTTCCCTTGGGAGGCTTTTCGGCTGCTACGCAATCCCCATCACAACCTACACCCTTCGCTCCTCTCGTCGCCACTCCACCCGAAATGGGAAGCATGTTGGCACCTTCAAAACCCCCTGGGCCTACTTGGGGAAGCTCGAAACAGCCATCGAAGGATGACTGGGGCGATTTTGATCCACTTGCTTAGGTCTGCCATGTCATCATACTATTGCTCACCTTAGCTGGTTTCTACTTGAACACCCTCAATGGCATGGACTATTTCTGCTTCAACGATAGTCCTCAAGTCCCGGTGATCATCCTGTATTGGGATACTGTCAGGGTCAATTTCTGTCCCAAGTAAACATTTCAGGACAAGGTGCGCTCCAAGCTTTGAGCACACAAGGTTGTTTTCTTTGCAGAAAGAGCTTTGACAACCTAGTGGGGATGGGTGGCCTTAAAAACGTCTCATCTTGCGGCTGAATAGAACTCACACTGGGTACAACCTTCGTTACATTCACAAGACTCAATAGCATCACATGCCTGCTGCAAAAGTTGATTTACTAGTGGGGCAGTCAGGAACATTCATCAGAAGTTAGACGATCTTAACCCACCATGGTCAAGTGCTTTCGCCGCAACCCCACCTCCCTTATCAATAGCATCGTAGAATATCAACCTGGGTACTGTTAGTGTGCGGCTCGTTGATCAATATATATAGGGTTACACCTTGCAGGTCTTTTTCGTTTGGACTCTGTTATCTTGTATTCCTTTTCTGCGGCCTTACACTCTGTGCTCAGGTCTTGAGCCAATGAGAATCGATTCAGAACAGCGTGTTGCGCTGCATGAATTGCCTCAGCAGAATTTATTCCCTTGAACAGAAACAGCTCCAGCAGTGATTTTGGAACATCAATCCAAACCCCAGTCGTTTCACGTTGCCAAGTGGGAGTTTCAAGGTCCACAGCTTCTAGAATAACCTTATTTCTGTACAGTCGGTCAGAGATAGAAAACGACATAAGGACTCGGATTTTACCTGATCTTGAAGAATCCTTACACACATTTCGATGAACACATGGATACTGTATTGACGCCATTGAGTGCGACGACACTCACCAAAAACTTTGATTTCAACAGTAACCCCTATTGACATTCCGCTACATTAGTAATATGACATGGAAAAGGGAAGAAAGGGAACGTCCTGCCATAATATGCCCGGTGAAGTGAACCTCTAATTTCCTTGACACGGTATGTTTGAACGGCGTCAATATTGCTAGAGAATCTATGAGAATACAGCAGTTCAGCGGACAAGAGAGACGTGCGTAAAATCTCTATTGAAATTGTGAGCACACTGAAGCACTATAAACGCTAGATGGTGATCTCACCTTGGAGAAGTAATCCAGCTAACATCGGCTCTGGTGACAAATGCAATCTTTGAATCATGGCTAACTTCCTTGACCTAAAAACTGGTCTCAGGCAGCAGAATCAGCAAGTAAAAGATTAAGACTACAATGAATGTAAGACCCTGATGCATGAACTGAGAAAATACTTGTATCTGAGCATGGAGAAAAACAGTAGAAAATGGGCCATACCACACCACCTTCATATATCTCAAAAATCGCACGAGTGATTTCGACTTCTTCCAGAATTGAACCCTTTCCACTACATGGCTCAGCCTTTGTAACATTCACCACAGCATACGTTTCTTCTGGTGCGCCACCTGCAGACCAATCAGTCAGTCACTTTGACCTGACAACAAATTAATAATTTTACGAATAGAAATAAATTTTGATGGAAATGGTAGAAATTTCGGATGAGTATGATACCTGCGTATGTCGTCGTTAATTGAAGATATTGTGTCATGAGTTTCAAGTTGATTACCAGCCGTCCGAATCCTTGACGAGATGAGTTTCACATACTTCCCTGAAGAGAGCTCCGAAGTACTTCTCGTCTTCATCAGATAGTGGCATCTCTTGTGCTGCGCACTGCAAGTGCGCTGAGAAGAGAAATATGAGTCGAAAAAAGACGTCAATTAAATCAGCCGAATTACCTTCGAGCAGTGGTTTATTCTCGAGGTCAACGATGAGATCATCATTAGATTTCTCGAATAAGTCTTCTGGATGAGCGACATAGTACTGGTCTACCGGATATGAATCTGCCACCAGCACAGCAAGCGAGTCTCGAGATCGGCGGCCTGCCCTTCCAGCTTGTTGTCTCTGTATAGGTCTGTCAACCTTCATAATTGATAGAAAAGAGGATTTTCGTTCACAAAGCCTGCAATAGTTACAGGAAAACCCAGCATGATGACGGCATCTAGGACACCTATATCGACTCCGAGTTCTAACGCGTTTGTAGCCACTATACCAAGAAGGCGTCCATTGAAGGCGTCTTGTTCGATCCGACGTCGGTCCTGTGTCGATAGTATAACATCAGCGATTTGCATCATAGAAATTTGAAGGAGTAGACCTCTCGAGAGTACCCTGTGAAGATGATCATCAATGTTTGAAAGACCTTCTCGAGAGATTCTGACCTCCTCGGTACGGCGTTGTTCGCTCCAGTATATCAAAACGTCCTTCACTGCTCAAATCCGCGCGAAGTGTCTTCATGGCCTGATCGAGTCTGTCAATGGGACGATGGACAATGATCATTTGCTTAATACATACAAGCTCGCAAACCTTTCGAATCTTTGAAACTTTCTTTAATTTGTACCCGACATATCATTCAAAGTGGGCACTTACTTTGCAAAACAGTATGACGCGAACACCTCTTTTCATAAGGAACCTCATGAGACCCGTAGCCTCTGCTAGAGAACTATAACGGCCTAGGCTTGGCACTTGTTCGTCAATATGCGGTGGGTTCCAGACTAAAAAGTCTTTGGGTCCAGAGGGTGCTCCATCTTTTGTTATAGCCTCTATTTCTTCTGGAGCGAGACCAAATATCTTTGACATGTGTACGTGAGGATTCGCTATTGTTGCACTACAGGAAACAAAAAGGATACGACGATCTTGCAGCACGATGTAAGCGAAAAAGGTCATAATAAAACCAAAATGATATACTTCCGACCGCGGCGCAAACTCTCCTGAGACGCCTTATAATCAGGGCCACATGACTGGAAAAATCGCTTTAGAGATACATGACTCGAATGAGAAGGAATGTGGATGCCTTCCGAATAGACCAGAATAATAATGCAACTCGTCAACAGCTATCAGCTTTCCAGAAAAAGAATAAGTTTCGATAGATCCCAACTTGTGTAAAAAGTTACTTTGATATTCTTGAGAAATCTGAAGAATTATTCAAACTTCTGCAAGCACCTCATGTATCGGAACTGACTTTCGCCATAATTCCTCATGTGGCAATATGGATGCATGGATCATGTCCTTGTAGGCATCAGCCTAGATCTACCAGAATACTCGTCTTGGCTCGTACGAAATTGGTAAAAATTATTGAAGCCGTTTCCCGCACTTCTGCGGGGTAATGCAAGACGTTTTAGGATGACCACGAAAGTGATGCAAAATACTTTTTACCTGAACGAAGCTCCTGAGGGGTGTCTCCATCATATGTAGCAACCTGTATCTTTAGTATTGCTCTCCATGCAACAAGTTCTGAATACATACTTTGAGGTGCTGGAGGCTTGAACATGTGGATAGAAGTTGTTCCATAGCAGCTTTTTGATCCTGCGCAAGTGCCTGATGGAGAAAGATCATGAGACATGGAAAATGACCAGGAGTTAGAAGTTGAACTTTGGTCGGATAGACAAAAATCGCTGTGGCGCTGGAATCAGCCTCCAAAAATCGAAGTACCGGAACCTAAGCAGAGGGCTTGAATCGGGAGTAAGAGATAGGAAGGTCGTCAACAAACCTGATATATGACACTTTTCCCTGACGCTGTGCTTGTAGAAACGATGACATGCTTGTTTTGAGCAAGTGCATGGATTGCCGCGACTTGATGACAATAGAGTGTAGTAATTTTTCGGGAGTCCGAAAGGGCCTGGGCAATAGAAGGCGAAAGCGGAGGTTCCAGCACGGCTAGAGAAACGTGCTATCTCAGTACCAACCAGGAAGGACAATGCTTTTTTGACCTGTTAGAGCTTCCTTAGCTGCGATCGTCCTTCTGTCGGTAATTCGGCCTTCACACCAACTTTGCTTTTCTAGCTCTATAATGACATCATCAATTGAAGGACGATTACTGGGGTTTGGAACATCCAAGAATTGCCTATCCGAAGGCTCAATTGTTAACCCATTACCAGAAGGATTAACGGGTATGTGTGCTTGAGCTGCTGCTTTTAAAGCATTAACAGGATCTACCATTCCCGATTCCGAGAGAAGAAAACTATGGCTCCATATTAAATTGATCAGATACAGAGATATCATCTTGGACGTACTCGCTGATAGCCTTTTGAAATCTCTCGTTTCTTTTCTCGACCAATTTCTTGACTGCGGCTGGCTGGAGTGCGGGTGCAGCAGCTATGCTGAAAAGACCAATCACAAGTATTTTCCAATACATCAAATTATTAGGCTCACCTATTGCCTTTGATTTTCTTCCCTCGTGCATTATCGACAAGTTCAAGAACAAGGATATGATCATCCTCGTTTTCGAGGGCAGCTACTGATGTCGAGGCAGCACCGAATACGGAGTAATCTGGCAAGTTCTCTCGACGCCCCTTGAGTGAATCCTCAGTGACGCGAAGTTCGTTTCGTGAGATATATGAGAACTTGATCAGATCCGGAAGAATTGCTCTGAGATATGTGTCACTGAGCATTCCTTAATACGGAAAAAAACTGACTTCAATTCCGCAATTTGAGAAAATTCTAGGGGTCTTCTCACAGTGAGTAATCAACGATGCGACGAACATAAACGCCCACTGTTTCAGAAGAGATTCAACGGAGGACTTGACAACCGAAAAAGTTGTGGCAAGTTGCTTCCGAGTCGAGACGAATCCGAGCACAGTGTTGATGGCCTGCGATGCATACATTAACGAGATTGGATCAAATCAGGATCAAGCAAGAGCCTGTTTACTTTGAAAGTCTGAACAGATGCATCCAGGAAAGCGTTAATCAGGGGCGAGTTAGAGAACTCAAGGCACATAATACCCTAAAGAGCTTCGTGTACGTTAACACTAGTAAAAACCAGTTATTTTCTGACACAACACACATCTTGAAAATATTCTGGCCAAAAGGGCGGCTGTTCTGGCTGAGCGGAAGACTTTTGACGTTTTTTTAGCGCGTTCTTCTTCTCTTCTTGTATACCTTGACCATCAGATCTCCGTTTCATAAGGATTATGTGATTTTACTGAGGCTAAAACAGTGACGAAATGAGACTTGTCAATTCTACGCGTTGTTTGATCTAGAAGGCAACGGGCTTTGCATGTCACAAGCTAGGACAAATAGCTGTTCTACCATCCCCGAAAACCTCGAGCTAAACGCTCTGAGCAACAAGGGATAAGTCAGTGCATTTCTATTGCTGCCGTGCTATATTCTGAATACGTTATCTCGTAGGATGCGTTCTACAGCAGCTCGTTTAGTCCGCCTTGTTCCTCGACAAAGTCTTCCGGAAAGTGTTAGGGAAAGAATCATTCCCCCGCCAATCTCTCAACACCTCGAGGTCAAAAGGCAGATCTCACTTATCGACGCCCTTGAAAAACTCAAGGCAGATACCGGGAAGAAGAAATGGCCGGCGAATATTCGGCTTGAGCCTGTGGTGAAACGGGAGGCCTTTAAAACTGTGCAGGCGGACGTGAGGGTCAGGTTGAAGAAGTTGTTGAAGGAACGGTGAACCATGCCGAATGGCGATTGCATAAGTGGGCATGTTAGGAGAGGTTTTATTGAAGGCTACAAATCGCTTTCCAGCTTCAAGTTGTTATCAGGCACCCAACTTGCACCCGAGTTAATCACATGGTTGGCTGGACGCGACTTGGGGAGCAGCGGAAACCCTATATTATATGACATGCTTCCATGGTCGTAATACTTCTGTCTTGCCATCTATGTGCTGCAGTACAACATGATTGGTGTGACATAAGTGATAGTGGGTCCTTCAAACCAAGCGAGGATTGATTGATGTGGATTCGTGAGATCATGTCTGATTCGCAACTTGCAAGTTTAACATGACACGAACTTGGTCGTTGATTCGAGGTATGTCTTTCTACGGCTTGTACGAGGCTTTGAACTGAACCAGGTACAGATGGACTCGCACCGATCGCGTTGTTCTCCAGCCTTGCGTATTTTGCGACATACTTCATTTTTGGCCACCTTGACAAGTCTGGGCTGGCACAGAGCCTCACAGGAGCGTGTCATCCCCAGAGTTCTGATCCTCGGCCCTATCGATTGGTCTACACTGGGCTGCATCAAGCAGATGCGCTCCTCTGCCCTCTCGTCACATTCTTCCATGTAGCATTTGACGAGCCTGACGCGTCAACTGCTCTCAAATATTTCGTCGGTATCGCTGCTCCATTCATCGCTATCCCGACCATCGAAAGCTGCCGAACCGGACGTAGTGTGTTTATCTCGATGCCCGTCATTCTAGGCCTGCTCTCGCAAACCTTGACCGTCGGATTCACCTTTCCAATCTATTGGCTAATTTTCATTGTATCGGGTGGGGCTAATATTGGATGGGGACGTTCTGCAGATGCCAAAATCACCCAGGCTCATGCGGAAGCCGCCATTTTTGGTTTACTTGTCGGTGCTGCCATCCCCTCTGTTGGCATGCTGGTTCTATCAGACCCTAAAGTTACTGCCATCTGGCAGCCATACCCTGCTTATGTTTCAATAGCTCAGGTTGTACACCTCTTGATTCGACCTGTTTCGAAGCATTCCGCAACGGGCTATAAGACCATTCGATTCCTCTACCTTAGCATGTTCATCATCTCTTCTTCTATCCATATTGCATCCATTTGGCCGTTTTTCACGGAACTTGACACCATTTTTCGAGTATACTTGCCATCTCTGACGATACCCGACCAAGCTACAACCGCTGGTACCCGTGTCCTACACTTTTTGAAGTGGGATATAACTTTCGGTTTTGGTTCCTCAATTCTTGCCACTTTATGGTTCGCAAACAGTGTGAAGGAGGCCTTGTCCCTGTTGGTATGGAATATTATCGCCGTTCTATTATTTGGGCCCGGAGCAGCGATTGCGGGCACAGCACTTTGGCGGGAATCGTCGCTCCATAACCAAGTTGTAGGTCCAACGATATCAACCAAAATCAAGGAAGCTTGATCTCGTCCGTATAGCTGTTTATATAATTATGTAGAAGGAATATGCAAATACAGAGCACATATCAAAATGTTATATGTATGAAGAAAAATGAAAGGGAGAGGGAAAGGCATACTTGTCTACACACATCAGCGGTTTTTATTTTTCGACTTTCCGTTAGGCTTGCCATTGGCCTTTGACTTAGATTTTTTCCTCCTATCATCGTCGGAATCATCAGAGTCTCGCGCCTTCTTTGCTGCCTCCGCTCGCTTCGCATCAGCTAATCGAAGAGATTAGATAGTTTCTGATGTTGAGTATATCAAAGGATCTTACATTTGGCGGCCTTTCTCTCTAGCTCATCCCAGTCTTCCCCTTCAACCAAAATGAGTTAAAAGGCGACACAAAACAAACTAGCAAGACAAAACGTTACCTTCACTTTCGTCATCATCACCAGCTTCAGAACTAGAGTCGCTACCGGAGGCGGAGTCGTCAAATTCGCTCTCGTCATCACTACTTTCTGTCTCCACGACGTCGTCGTCGTCAGCTTCGTACTCTGACTCTGAATCCGAATCATCGGAACGATCACTCTGACACGGATGACATTAGATGCTGACCAATAGGACTTGAGAAAGAACACGAAGTACCTCAGCACCATTCGCACCCCCAAGGAAACTCCACCCGCCCCCCTGGAAAAACTCGTAGGGGTTTTCGTTAATATGCTTCATGATAGGCCCCCAGTTCAGATTGACAGGGCCTTCACTCATTGCAATATCGACAGAACTAAGTGGAAAGGTCAAACTACAATCAACATCTGTTGATTGATGTGCCTTACTCTAACCAGTTTTTCACGTCATCCATTTGCGAACTTTGTATTGAGTTGATGTGGAGAGGTGTTTTTGTGAAGTCTTTGAAGACGAGGACTAGGTCAAACTGCTTCAAACCGTATTGGACACGTTCCAGGGATGCAATCTCTATGTCAGCCAATGTCACAACCAGGAAAGGAGGGTCCGTAAGATGCACAAGACACTCAGTCGTCGGCTGCAGACGAGCACTGGTTCGGAAGGGCACACCCTCAAAGGATAGTTCTCTGAAAGGAATGTCGAGGTCCAGGGTGTCCCCATTCTAGTTTAAGCATGTTAGGGATATGTATATACAACTCTTACTTGACTTACTGAAACCGATGCTGCTTCTGCTATCTTTTCTGCAAATGCCTTGATCTCCTTGTTGAGCATGGCGCGACGTTTGCGTTCCTGCTGTTCCATCTCAATTTCATCTTCATCTCCATAGCGATGCTTGCGTTTTCTATTTCCCGTTTCATCGAACTGAACGTCGGAAGCTTCGCGAACGAACTGGACATCCTATCATTGCTGTGAGCGTATAAATGGGCTTTCACGACGATTGCCATACAAAAGCTTTCTTTTTACCAATCATGATTGGCGACTTGAGATGGAGATGAACTATAACAAGGAGTTCATGGTCGCACGGCTGGAAGAAAAGATGTTTGATGTTGCTGAACAAGATATCTGGTTATTAACGGTCAATTTGTATGAAATAGAGCAGAGTTGTGTAATTACTTACCGATCTTCTGTGACCCAAGTGGAGATTGGTAGCGCACACCGTTTTGGTGGATTTCTACTTCACCTGGCAACCTCTTTCCGTCAAGAGCAGGACGTACAAACGCTTCTGCCATCTTGACAGGCCGATGACCTTTCACTTCCACAAGGTTACCTTGTTCGACAACGTCGGCCATCTCCTTCTTTTGTTGTTCTCGTTTGTTAGCTTCTTTCTTCAAGTCGGTGATCTGCTTGCAGATGCTATCAAAACGATGTCCATCTGGCGAGCGGTATGAGATTGAACGAATGAATGTCGCATCAGGGTCTTCAAAAGGCTGTATCGGAAGAGTAAGAATGGGATTCCCGTACCATGTAGCACTTACCGTGTCTTCCTTTTTACCCGCGAGTTGACCTGGAGTTTGAAAATTAATCCTTAGAATGGTAGAATCCCCTTCATCGCTCTTGCTGGCATTTTTGATAGTGCTGATATGGAAGGGTACCGCAGAACCATGGATTGGCAAGATGACAGTTTGAGCCTTCCGGTCGATGAAAATCTTGGGGAGGATGTTCTTAGACCAATTGGTGTAAGCATCAAAAAAGAAAAGGCTCACTCGCAGTCTGTCCACTTCATTAGGCAACGCTGCTTCACCCTTGTAGCTCTGGAATCTCTTCCATCCTTTGCCTTCCTTTCCCCCACTACCCCCACCCCCCTCCATGTAACGGTGAATGCCTTCAGTCTGGAGCTTTTCGTGTAATTCCCTTTGGTGCTCCGTTAAACGGGCAGCAGCTGATGTATGAACCTCATCTTGGACAGCACGGCGGGTTTGATTTCTCAGAACCTTTGTTCCTGCAGTCTTCTTTTGAGGCGACCCATTCATCCGGGAAGTCGTGGGCGGTTTTCGTTCCTTCTGTGGTTTTTCTTCATCACTTTCGGGAGTCAGGAAGAAAAGGGTGTCTTTGGTCAATCGCGTTCCTTCAGTGAGAAGTACTGATTTATCTGCACCAACACGTATGGTATCAACAAGATGGAGACAATATCTATCAATGAAGTCAATATTTGGTAGATGGACGACAGTGTCTAAGGGCTTACTTTTTCCCAGTGCTGTCAACTAGGTCAGAGAACCCGAGACCAAGGTTAAAAATCATATCCGTCTTTAGGGAACGCCCGTTTTTAGCTGACAGAACATAAGCAGAGTCACGAAATTCTATGCCCATCTTGGATGACCAAATGAGAGACATGAACATCGTTACAATGAAATAGAATACGCACCCCGAATCCGACATTCTTCACAAAATGTTTTTCAAGTTCTGGATCCTTAGCTTTAACGAACGATAATGCATGCTGGTAGACGTCGCGCGCCGAGATGTCATTCTTGATGAAAGATAAAAGTTCCGACTGCAAGTTTAGAAGAATATTGTACCGCTTTTCTTGATCCTATACAAGCAATCAGAAAAAGATACATCAACAGGTAGATCTTGAGGCTCACTGGGTTTGGATCCACTATAAATGTCCGGCCGACATTGGCACAGTACGACTTGTACCGCAATCCAAATGCAGCCAGAAGGACTCCTTTGTGTGCTATGTTGTCTTCACTTGATTCCACTGTGTATCTCAAATCATAGCCTGACTTGCTTGACCGCGAAATAATAATGGGGGGGTAGCAGAATTCGACCAGTTGCCAATCAATCTTAGCGAAAACAAAATAAGCAACGGGTTGAAGAGAGCAGGCTGGACAAAATTGTCGAACCTCATCTAACCCCTTCCCTTTGCTCCAGACTCTCATATCAGGGCCTTTTGCGGTACTTCCTTCTCCAGATCCAAGTCGTGCCTCGATTTGTGCAGCAAGCATGTCGTGAGTTATCTTGGACTCCTTGTCCAAGATTGCTTCCAACTTGGGCGCGACATGATGCTTCAAAAGAGTGGAAGTCAACGCAGCAGCCACTTGGATGTTTTTCTTTTGTGTAAAAGTCAAAGAAAGTGATGGATTGGTCAACTCGATAACGTACCATTTCTTCAGAATCCTTCACTGCCATAAAGCTTGACACAGCAGGACCGATATCAACAATCTCGGGTTTGCTTTCGAGTCCTTTCACAAGTGTTTCCCAATCTCCAACCAGTTTGCCTGAGTGACTTTCTTTCGTTAGAGTACCGACACGGGTTTGAGAAGCATAGACTTCGACAAATTTAGACAGGGAATCGTTGGGTGCGTCTTTCCCCTTCGCCTGGGCTAAAATCTCAATTTTGACGCTTCCTGCACTATGCTCTATCTGACTCAGAATTTTAGCTGTACTGAAAGGTTAGATCGAGTGATGTGAGAGTATTCTACTGCTCACCTTTCGAGGCGGAACAGAGAATTGAAATTCTGTCTTTCTGGAACAAAAAAAGGGTTGAAGGGAATTCATAGCCAAGAAGCCATTGCTATAACGAAAGAAAAGTTACCCACTGTTCATGTCAGACATGGACTCCTTAACTCACCTGAAGACAAGTTCCCTTTCGCATCGGTTCATCCTCAGAGGCAGGATCACCGGCAACAAGGAGAATGGCATCCGCGTCAGCTATTGAACTGTAGTCATCATCGTTTCTAGCGCTCTAAGGTGAATATTAACCGCGTGAAGAAGATGAGATGGGCGTCAAGGAGGGTACCACATACGTTCCAACCATCGTATATACGCTGTATGCGAGAATTAAAGAGAGATTTATTCAACTCCACGAGCATCTCAAATCACGAAGCGTATTGTCAAGAAAGAGGTGGAAGAGCGCGTCAGGCTGGCGGACGCGCCGAAATTGGTCGAACTATCGGAGTTTCAATTCACAACAAATGTACATATGACTATTAGTATTATTATTTCGTTACTAATTCGTTGTCATTTCGAAGATCCACTATGATGGCCTGCGAGCCTCGATGATCGACTGCAGCATTTACAGACACCCGCCGAACACCTTCATCAATAATGTCTGCACCCCAGGCTTCATGAATGTGTCTGTAGAACTCTTCAAAGTATCTCTTTAATCTTCAAAGGAGAGCAAAGAAACCTACCCGAATACGTGTAATCTGCATTGCCCTAAATCCTGCATTCTTGCTGCTAAGTAGGAACATCCTGCGTTCTTCCCTCGTCGCGTTTTGTCTAGAATGAAGTGAGGTGGGGTGTGCGTCAAGAGTATATCGGTCCCCAGCGGAATTTGCTGATAAATTGCTGAAGAGATAAGGCTTTAGCGGCGACACTGAGGAGCCATATAACTTGACGCACTGCGGGCCTCGTCCTCAGAACCGTACTGAAATGCACCTCTTGCATATTGTGGGGCTGACTGAAAAATGGGTTAGGCAGGAATTTCACACTTCGGAAACCCACGGACAGGTGACCCAAAGATAGACCACGTCTTGCCCTCATAAGTGGTGATTGCGACCGACTCGTGCTGCAAATAGTGAACATTGGCTTTGCGAACCTCTTTGCTTTTGAGTTTTGATCGTATAGCTTCCAGTGAAGGGTCCTGTTCTTTACTTGAGGCACTGACGCCATGAGGTTCGAAGTACTGACCTCCAATGACAGAACCTGGTTTCCTTCACCAAGTTTCGCATCAAGACAGAGCTGGCGACAAGGTCAAATGGGTTCAAAGTGCACACGATCATGCTTACGTCGTGATTACCTCCAATGATACTGTTTGAAGTAATTGAGAGGCAGTTTAGCAGTCATACACAATCACCTACATCTTTGCAGGATGGCCGAGTTTCTGGAGCCATTCCAACGTTGATTCTACCTGACTTGGATAACCCCAACTACTGAGGTCACCAGCATGCAAGAGTACGTCTCCATCAGGAACAGGAAAGAGGCGCGAATGCGTGTCAGAGATGCATACGAAACGCGTCCAGCCGCTGCCGGGGTGTGGCGGAGGAGAAGCGAGTTCATAATTGACATAGACCGTAGCTGCTGCTGTAGATTTGACAGGTACCATTACGTTCTCCAATGTACTACTCGTGAAGGGAATGGAATGAAGTCACGTTGTGCAGGGGATCTGAGCTGTCAGACTGGACAATTCACTGTACCATATTCGATCTGTCAACTAGGACTGCCAACTCAATCATCATCTATTCCCAATAATCGGAGGTCTTTGAGAATGAATACTGTCTCCTCTACACGCATCTCCAGTACAGTCAGCCTTCTTTGTTTCGTTTCCCATTCTCTGAGAATGTCTCGCTCTAGTCGGGAAAGCAAGCTCTCGTCCTGACTGACGTCACTCCTCTCTCGCTTCTCCAGCACAGCCTTGACATCACTAGCTTCCATCTCTGCACGACACCGCATTCTCATGTTCAATAGAGTTTTATGGAGATTTCCTAGGATGACTGAGTATGCCTTGTTGAGGTCGACATACCTATTCAAAGATCAAGACGTCATTTGCCAGCATAGAGAAACTAACAACGAACCAAAGATAGAATGTCCTTGTGGGATTTCGATCTGCACTCTTGGGGACCTCTTGTGTGCTAATTAAAGAATCAGCAGCAAGCGCAGCCAGAAGTGGCCGAACATCCTTAGGAGCCATCATCGCAATCTTTGAAACCTGTTCAAATCGTGAATCGACTGTGAAATGCAGCCCCAGAAAGATATACTTGTTTCTCATCCATCTTGCCGGTCTCTAATAAAAGTCGCAGTATCCGTACACCCTCTGCACCGTGGCGTTCTCGGGTTACTGACTCCAAAACACGCCTTCGTAGTCGACGGCCAATGATCTCGAATTCGACCTGGACCTTCGAGGAGCTGAAGGAGACAAACGAACCAGCTCTACCTGCTGGCGAAGGGTTATCGGCAGCTGAAAGCATCCCAAGATAATCTTTGATGCAGGACGAATTTGTCGTTCTTTTAGAGGAAAAGACGAGACCGGAAGATAGATCATGTTCCGATAACTGCAAGCTTATACTTGCCACGGACATGGGATCTTGGGTGCCGTTGAGCTCATTGCAAATCTTAAAGATGCATGAGCGCACCTGAACGAACTTCTAAAACATTTTTTTGACCCGACTCCGTTACTTGAAGAGCTGCGTGAAGAACCAGAGCTGCATCGGCGTTATATCGCTCTTTTGCAGCCTTCACGATGAGCTTGGAACGGATAAATATGGGTAAGTATAAGAAAAGGATGGTATGGACCCTACCGAATTCCTGATATGAACGTTGAACTTGTCGAAGTTAAGACGGAAATATACAGTCTCCTATGTTCGGGACTCAAACTGTGTTCCTTGATAAGACTCTTTGACATACCTCAACATCATTCTCTTCCTCTCCAACTATCTTGCGCTGCGACAAGCTCAGCAAAAATCCAAAAGAAATGCAGATGACAGACCTTGGATGGTCGATGACCTGTCATATCCTTCGCTTTGCGTTTCTGATAATGATTGTGTTACGAATCAAATGAGAAATACCAGTGAATCTTACCAAACCAACTTGTTCGGCCTCTTCCTCTTCTCGTTTGAGCCGAGCCTCAGCAACTTCTTTTGCTTCTCGAATCTCCCTTGCAGTGGGAAACCCAACAATTTTGGCCTTTTCTTCTGCCTCATACTGTATCCGTTTATCCCGAGGAGAAAGATGTGAAAGAATTGTGGCAGGTTTGAGATAAGACGTTGAAACGAGTTTATGTAGAGTTTGTGTATAGAATGTGACAGCTGAAAAAATACTGATTGACAACGACAAATACTAGGGAATAGAAAAAGACCCACTCTTTGGTTCGTAGGCACCCAAATGTGACAAGATATCTGGTGGACGAAGTTTGCCGTGATCAAGAATAGTCTGTACTATTTCTGAGGCCTGCCTAAATATCAGTTGTCGAGGAGAATCTCCAGCACAAAATTACATACCGCTTTTCCAAACAATTCCTCAGCCTGGTACACAAACGTACCAAATCGAAGCCTCATGAGGCATTCGTCGACATTAACTTCAAGAACCTCTCCATCTTCGTCTGTTCGCGCGTGCCAAAGAATGTTGTGTTGAATAAGTATTAGAACAGATGAGAGGACTGTTCTAATTTTGTGGCCCGATATGCGTACTAGTTGAGGGAGGGGCAATCGTCCGCGAGTTAGGAGTGCAGATGCTACAGACTATCGATGTAGCTAAGGTGAGTCTGGTAAGATTACGAAGAACTAATGAGACTGACCGCCGTGATAGGACCGAAATGCGAATGTATTATCTCAACACACAAGCGAGCAGTATGTGAGTCCGTCATCCCAGAAGAATGAAGAACCCGATGGCTGCGTAAGCACCGAAGCTTCAAGCCAGCATGGGCCAAGAGGACAAACCGTCGTGAGTGGATATGTCCAGCAAAAACACTGGAAATAAAACAAAAATCACTGCCGCTCGAGAACCGATCGGTATTAGGAACCAAATTCGGCAACCTCCGTATATATTTACAACGGATACATTTGATGAGAAGTACACTGTTCTATAATATAGAGGATATGTGGTGTGGACTATAAAGAACTCCATAGCTATTTCAAGAGGGAGGGAATCGGACCACCATAGGTTCGGCCATTTTGAGCAACCAATCGTCCCACGCCTTGTTTTTCTGTCGTCTTTCTGCAACCTGCTCTAGCTGTGCACCAGTAGGACGATGAAGGCGGAGAACGAATATGTGTGGACTCATATCATCGAATTGATCGAATTCGATAACATTTTCCCCGAGGCACATATATTCCGATACATCGACTATACCATTGGGACCAACCTATCGATCATTAATCGACCTCAATGACAAGCAGAAGATAGAACAAATATGACACACTTTAAATGGAGGCGAGAGCGGGAACACAGTAAGCTGACCTTTGTACTTGACATTCATAGACAAAGAGCTACCTGTGGGCCATACCACAGGAAGATCAGATATTTCGTCAATACTCTTTTGTTCAGATCTTGCAGAAGCCCTAGAGTAGCATGCAAGTGAGGCACATGTACACATTGATAGATCCCTGGAGAATAGGCATCAGCTAACAAAAACAGTAAATGTCAGCATAGTACACATACTCTAGAGTGTTCTTTTGATTATTCCACCGACCTATAGCATGATATTGCTCTTCGAGTATAGTGAATTGAACTTTGAACCTTAATCTCTTCTGATTCACTCCCTTATAAACCAACAATGTCTTTGTATCAGGCCCAAAGGCATCTGTTTTATGGCAATAAACATAAGCTTAGAAGAGGTTGGAATAACCAAACGTACGTAGAGCTCTTATTTGTTCATGGGTAGGTGGGGGCACCGGATCGACATCAAGTTCAGAACCTTCTGTGATCCCGGGTGGCGTAACAATTGAAGGTGAATGTTGTGAATTTAAAGGTTCGCTAACAATGCCGTTAGCAGTGGTAGCCACGTCCTATTCCAATCACATCAACAACCGAAAACAGGAGAACGCGACTAGAAAGATTCTTTACCGCCAAGATAGTCTCACCCCCTGGGGATGCAAGATGCGGATCGTTACTGCCAACAGGAGTTGGGACCATCGGGGAGGCTCCATTATCAACGGAAGTGACTGTTGTGAGGGCGTTTTGAAATGACTGTACGATGCCAAGTTCCGGAGGAGGAAAAGTTATTTCAGGAGTCTTGACTGGGTGAAGGTCATCGATCATCGAAAGCGTCATCAAGGGTATATGGCCAGCATCGCTCGTCACAGATTGGAGTTCATTGGGCTCGGGAGAGGTATTCGAAATCACATTACGTAGGACAATACTGTTCTCTGAAGATCGGGAATCTTTAACTTCTACTGCATTAGGCACAATGGAGTTCCCGCCCTTGGTGGGCTCTGACTCTCTTTCCAAAATTGCGGCGGCATTCAGCCCCGAATCACTTGGTGTAGCATTTGTAGAAACCTCGGTTTCATGCGATCTTTGTGGAGGTGCCCATCCATGGACTAAGGGGAACGTCCTGTCAGAAGGTGGACTACTGCTCTTCATCGCGAATGGAGTTCTCGAAGTTCCGTCCGGCATGTCAGCGTCGATATTATCAGTGTGACGTTCGCTCAGCTGAGGTGGTACTTGATCTACGGCCATGTCTGCTTCACTGCCATCGCCCATATGGCTTGTCAAGCATTCGTCAAGCTGAGGGGATAATCGATCTACAACCATATCTGCTCCATTGATAGTAGGTTTCAAGGCACCTGTTTGTTCAATCTGAAGCTTCGCGAATATTAAAAGAGGTTTCAAAGAAGTTTTTATAAGACGCTCACCAAACGCGCGGTACTCGAGGACGAGGGGAGTGGTATTATTCTGCGAGGCAGACCAACTGACTCATCATCATCCAGGACTATGACTTCTCGATTAGAAGTATCGCTAG